>CAODLS011953370.1:0-18058 GCA_948243855.1 Flueggea neowawraea
TGAAAATATTAGGTTCCTTCATATTTTTGGTTAAGGATTTTATAAGGAGTTTGTTGGACATGCGCTTACTTTTGGCCGTTAGGTTTGTTCTAGTATTGCTTGTTTTGGCGATATAATATATGTTTTTATCAAATTTGTTCAGCTCAAATTAGAATTTGTAGCACCACACCAACATTGACGGTTAAATCTTTTTCATTCTGTCACACGTGTTGAAGAGCTGATGACAATAATTTAAATTTAAGAATATATGATCAACTTTTTCTAAAAAATGATTTAAATCATTCATGGCATTTTATATTTAAAATAAACGAGGAGTATTGTAATTTTGAGAATTTTTGTTAGGATAATGTTTTATTAATTCAATACTTCAATCTTAAAATTACTAAATATATTGTGCACTCAATCATTTAACCGTTTAAGTTAATTTCAAATAATTTTAAACTTTCGTTTCTGTGACGTCTTTTTCTCCTTTCTCAGATTCCCTTGATAAACGAATGCGTGTTTTGTTCTTGCGTTTGGTAAAAGCCTTTTACCGCCTAAATCGTGGGCGATCATTCGACAAACTTAACATTTGTAATATGATTCTTGACTCAAAAACAAAAAAAAACTTTTGTACATTGATTTTAAATTGTCTGTGTCTTGTTGTCAGATTATCCGTAATAGACGACGGGCTGTTCACAAATCAATCATAAACACATGGTATATAGACAATTTGAAACCCTACATGTGTAACCTTTTTGAATAAGGACAAACTCTAAAAACTTTTCCAATCTTGGGCTGCAGGAAAAAATTATTTCCCAATAATCTTTCCTAAGCTTCTATTGATATGCAATAAGTTTTTTATTTGGTGGGATTGAAAGCAGCAATGCAGTGACAGCAGTTTACATTCTGGTGATAATTAAAACGTTTTTTTGGTGATGGTTGTATAAACACGTGTTTTTTAAATTTGTGTTGGGTGGCAACCTACCAAGCTAAAAGGAGAAGGGTTATGCTTTGGGCTGGATTCGAGTTGAGCCGAGCCGAGCCAAGTTTTGGAGTGTTCAAGTTCGGTTCATCTAAAATCTTTCGAGCTTGAGCTTGAACTCGAGCTTAAAATTTTGTTCAAGCTCGGCTCGTCACAAGGCTCATGAGCTTGTTCGCCAGTTTTTCGAACTCGACTCAACAAATACTCAAATAAATTTGTAGACGAGATTTGCTATTTCAGCTTTGGAAATATCTCTAAAAATAATATAATCAAATTTATGTTAGTTCAATAAAATCAGGTGGAGCATGTAATTGAACCAATAACTATTAGAAACATCAATTTGCTTTACAAATTCAACATAATATTAGATTTTATGCAAGTATGCTTGTACTTTTATAGGTACAGTCATTAGTACAAGCTTGGACTTTTGTTGATATAATCCAAATATTAAATATTATTCTAAACATAATTATATTTTTCTTAATTTAATTTATAACATATATAAACATGCATACATACATACATACATACATACATATATTGGTGTGCTTCCCCAACAAATTTTTGCGACCAATTTTGCAACAAAATATTTGGCAAAGACTAGCAGATTAACTCAAAAGAATCGATGGATATTTGTCGCAAAATTACTGACCAAATGCGTTGTCATAAAAACTTGGCGGCAACATTGCGACAAATTGGTCGCAAACTTGAGACGAGATTCGTCACAAATGTTGCATCAAAATATTTCATAACATTTTTTTCCCTACATGTGCAAAGATTACCTACTAAACGACCGTCCGAAAAATACTTCATAAATACAATATAGAGTGGGTGGTAAACTCTAATTCAACGATCTCTTTCCCTGTGAGATGTTATATTGAATCTGAAATGCTAAGCCCAATTACACATAATTTCTACCATCCCTTCAGCATCCTGAAACCCCAAAATACTCTAACACACACGCTTTCTCTTTTTTCCTCTCAATCCACCTCGCTCTCTCTCTGTCAACACTCTCTCTCGCCCTCCTCTCTGTCCGCTCTTTCTCACCCTGTTCTCTGTCCTATTGACACTCTCTCTCATTCTGCCTCTCGCGATCTAGGCCCTCTTTATCTCTTCCAATAGTCTTTATCTCTCTCTCGGTCAAATCTATCTCATTCAAGTATTTTCTTTCTTTTTTAAATTCATATCATACTTTATAATATTTTAATTTCTGTAATTTAGTTAATTAATTTCTATGGTTTAGTTAATTTGAGGTTAATTTGTAAATTGTTGATTAATTTCTAGGGTTTAGTTAATTTGGAGTTAGTTTGTGTGACAAAATGAATGAACAATGAGTTAGTAGTTCCAAAGCTAGATATGATACTAGAGTCCTTTAAATTATTTCTAAAAGACGATTTTCTTTTCACCAAGTGTTTGGTTATTTTGATCTCAATCTCAAGCATCAATGGCAAAGAAAATATTTGAAATGCTCGCTATGTTGACAATAAAATTCCACGACTTTCAGGTGCAGTCTATCTTACAAGATTTAGGGAACTTAGCTACATTGGCAAGCGTTCTAATTGATGCTAACGAAATAATTATGGTCGTGACAAGCG
Source organism: Flueggea neowawraea (assembly GCA_948243855.1). Taxonomy (NCBI): domain Eukaryota; kingdom Viridiplantae; phylum Streptophyta; class Magnoliopsida; order Malpighiales; family Phyllanthaceae; genus Flueggea; species Flueggea neowawraea. The sequence continues at coordinate 2,560 of CAODLS011953370.1, forward strand.
AAGGGTATGTTGGGCTCAAGGGTTATTTCCTCAACCGCCATATCTCTGCAAGGGAAGCATTGGAGAAATATGGTGATACAGTATAAAACATTGATGCTAATTTCCTTCAAATGAAAGAACACGAAGTCACTTTGAGACGGATTGAAAATAAACTTGACAAGTTAGAGTCAAGCAAACAGCAAAAAGGTAAAGTTTTTCTTCTTCAATTTTTTCTTTTTAAATTCTATAGCTTAAAAAATGTGAAACATTTTGGTAATGTTTTGCTTAGATTGGTGGAGGTGGTGGAGCGCTTATTCATTAACCTTTCGTCACTAAACGATCTTGATTCCCTCTTGTTGCTTTCATCTTCAACAAATTGTTTCCCATTCCCTTTAGGATCACTACAATCTGTCATCGTCTCGACGCGGGATGGAGAGTTTGAGGGTTGCCGATTCTTGTCTTTGCTTAAGCTAATGTAATGCTTAATGTGGTCTCTAGTGACAGAGACCAAAATGTTTAATTTTATTTTTATAATTTTTAAATAAAATTAATATTTTGTCCAAATAAAATAATATAAAATAGTATGAAATTTATAAATGTGTGCAAAATATAAGTTATCTATTTAATCAAAACCGAAAGGTAAATCTCCAAAACTGACCATTTTTATGTATGACCAATTTCACTTTATGCATAGCTTTTTCTTTTTTTATTTTTTTTACTTTACTTTATAGCTTATTGATAGTTTATTATAATATATAAACTTAAAAACAACAGAAAATAAACCAAAAATTAAATTAAAATAAGTTTCAAAAGAAGAGTTTACAAAAAAGATGCTTCTTAAAATAAAAACATTAACAAGTGAGCATATATCCAGATTTCATTTGCCTTTATTTTGTGTTTGATTTTTTTCCATATAGTTAGATTCATGCTCTAACAAGATTTAGAAAAATATTCCATAATTCCTTTTATTTGATCATTTTAATAAAAAATTATTTAATGGTACGGCATTAGAAAAATTGGGATTTGAGTGATACGGTTTTTACTAACAAATAAAGTGGTGAGGCGCTTGAGATGGACTACTTTGTTGGAGTATGAATTTTTATTGCTGCGGGATATATAATGCAAGCTGTGTGTACAAAATTCAAGCGGTAGCACACGCATATGTTTTTCAGATTCAAGGCATTCTTCTATAAGTTTGCAATTTAAGATCAATTTGTTTGTAATTATCCTAATCCATTTCAACCCTCAAAACTTCAGTTTCGACTGATACTGATAATTAACCTGCTGAAACACATATGCTTTAACAACTAAATCACATACAAGTTTAAAAGAAACTAAATCTCATATGGAAAAAAATAACAAAAACATATAACGCAGTAATGGTGAAAATAGTAAAAAATTAAATATTTTCAGGCTTGAAGAAAGGGCTTACTCAAGCTTGTCAGTAATATTTCTGATCATCAAACTGGTCTACTTCTCAAAGAGTTTCTGAAATGATTTCTCAATGCATCTTTTCCCTGAACATTTCAACACAGCAAAGAAGATCAAATAAGCCACTAAATCAATTTAGGTATCAATAAAATCACAATAAGATGTAAACAATTAACTAGACCAGTAATCAAAAGAGTTGTTCATAAACCGATTAATAACCTGGATGACAGCATTTGAAACTTCACATATTTTCTTGTTGTTTGGAAAACTAAATGCTGCAATTTGACTCGTGAAATTCACAAATGCATATCCGAGGTTTAACCCAGTCCTAGCATATAGCATAAAAAATGATCTGTGGTCATTAACACACAAAAAACACATCAAGTTTCTGTTTAGTCAATACAATATCAGGTTACAGAAATGTGAAAAAAAAAAAGTAATGGTTGGATAATTACTTGAAGTCCATGGGCAAGTAGAAAAAATCATATTTGGACCTTACGGGATCGCAACGCAACTTTGCAGCCATATTTTGTTCAAGCCAATGCTTATCCAGTATTTTCAACAAATCATCGGAGGAAGCTGTACCAAATTGATCCTCTCACATATTTACCAACCCCAATTGTTGTCAACAAGACTTGGAGGAGTAACTAAAGTAATACTAGCTTTGTTCAAGACATAATTTGTTAGGTGAGGACTTGCAGAAGCCACAAACAAGGTGGAAGTAGACTTGTCAAAGGCAATGAAAGCAAAACTGCTACTAAGGTGACCCACAACATGGTTGGGAGGGCAAGGTTCCCGATCACAAAGTGCCTTACAAGCTTCAATTACTAAGATCACCTCACTTACAGACTTGGCAAGTCCATACTGCTGCCTCAGACTACCCAGATTGTCCAGAGCTCCCTCAAACAAGCAGAATATCTCATCCTTGGCCACAAATGACCTGCGACATTTGACAATATATCAAAAACTACTCATCTGTCTCATAATTAAACTAATATAAATCTAATCAAAACATTATCAAAAGCCAATTTAAGATTATCCAGAGTAATAATAGTGACAAACAGCTCAACCTTCAAGTTCCATCACCGGCACAGTGAACTAATAAAGCATACAACAAGGCTTTACGCAAGAAGGGAAGTTCAACATGTCCTACCCAAAGGCAAGAATTTCTTCTCAACCAGATCCAGAGTCCTGAATTGGGGGACCAACTTGGGACCCCATCCAGCTCCCCTTGCCCTTATCCGATAAGAATTTCCTCTCCATCAAAGAAATCATCAGAGGCAATTAATCAATTATAAAAGACATTCCCCTGGAAATAAATTAACTCCAATCAATACTTAAATAAAACTAAGTACTACTCCAAAATGTCTGGTCAGTCACTAAATCAATTTCTTTACATACCACAGTTATTTATGTGAGCAAAACATGGAAGAAAAATCAGCATTAATGGTTGTTTGACTGTCTTGCTCTGAACTTGTGCAAAATAAGAAACGACCAGCTTTTACATTAAAAGAAGAAATAGGCAATGCCTAAATATTGTAACTTGTTATTCTGTGTTCAGCTTTTACAGTGATCAGGGATTGCAGAAAGGCACAGATGGATACAACAGAAGGGATTCTTTCCTTAATTTACCTCAAATTGAAAAAAAAAATCATTTATAATAATTGAACGAGATATTTCCAATGAAAAAAGAAAAGAAACCAGATCTTAATTAATGCTCAAATTTCAATAATCTTTAAAAAACCCTATTTCAACCACATAATTAGCCATCAAAACTTCAGTGTAATGATACTCTGATAATAACATATGCCTTTAACGATTAAATTTTATACAAGTTCAAAAGAAACTAATTCTCATATGAAAAAAATAATACAAACACATAACTTATTAATGGCCAAAATAGTAAAAATGAAACATATTTAGGCTTAAAGAAAGGGCTTACTCAAACTTGTTAGGAATATTTCTGATCAACACATTGATCTTCTTCTCAGGAGAAAGATGAACAACGCCAATCACCTTGTTTCCATGACAACCACCACTCCCTACATCCACAACACCCTTGTTTGAACCTAAAGATGAACTCGGCTCTTTGAACCTCGGCTCAAGCTCGTCTAAAGCTCGTCTATACCATTGACTGAAAGTTCATATAAACCTGCAAAATCAGATTCAATAAATGAGTCAGACCTTTCACTAAATAAGTAACACATACTCATCATCAACAATACACCAGTCAATAAAAAGGATTTGATAACTCAAATACTGATAAACATGACTATAACAAACAGCCTAAATTAACATATATTAATCATAAACTAATTAACAAGGCAACCTAACCAATAGACGTGGCCATTTTGTGACTAATTAACATTATCATACTTGCATGCATTAGGGCTGAAGAAATTCGCAGTGATCTTGATGATGAAATTTTTTTCCAATTGCTGGAAATTTCAGTTGGCAATCACATCTCACAAAAATCAACCTCTATTACCCAGATAAGAAAATTGTCTAACACGTTAAACAAAATTATAGTTCGGTTTGAATTTTGCTTCTGAAAAAATGAGAATTTTGTGATGGGTTAAAAGCAGAACAGATTCTATGTTCTACAATTTCAGTTCTAAAACACAGGTAAGGAAAAGAAAGAAAAAATCTAAGCTTGTGAAGAACAGAAATTTAAGCTTGAAATCGTGGAGAGAGATAGAGAGGCTGGAGTCAGATCGAGATCAAAATAGTAATAAATGAAACATTTTTAGGCTTAAAGAAAGCACTTACTCAAACTTGTTAGGAATATTTCGGATCGTCAAACTGGTATTCTCAGGAGAAAGATAACAACGCCAATCACCTTGTTTCCATGACAACCACCACACCCTACACCCACAATACCCTTGTTTGAACCCAAAGATTTCTCATTTTCAACCTTACAACCCTCAAGAGACCTACTCTTTGACCTGAATCTTGGCGCATAAAAAGTGTTACCACTGCTATTCTTCCGAATTACCCCCCTTCTTATCATCCCCAAAATCTTTCTTTACATAGTCGTAACGAGGAAAAAATGGCCCCAACATTTTGGGAGGCAAAGGCTGTGCTTGGGTACTATAAAGCTACTCCTCAGTCACGGTCACTGAGTAACTATTTAACATTTTTATTATTATTTTATTAAAATTATTAATTTTTAGTCTTTTAATTTATTTATTAGTAATTTAAAAATTATTTTAAGAGTCTTACGGAATACTAAATATTTAATTTTTCACTAAACATAATTTTATTTTAACTCTTAATTTTTATCTATTATTTTATTTAATATTTTTTACCCCAAATTTATTAGAATAAAAATAGTTCATTCAAATAAAAATAATTCATTTAAATAAAAATAATTCGTTAAAAAAATTATTACATTAAAATAAAAATTACCAAAAGGATTATTTTATGAAAAAAAGATTATTTTATGAAAAAGGATTGGACGTAAAATTTTGAAAATTACCAAAATTGAAAAGTGTGGGTTGATATGGAAATAGAGAAAATGAAGCGTTGGGATTGAATTGATAATTGGTGAAACAGGAAAAATTTGATGGATTATTTTGAGAATATTGATAGTTGGCAAAATTTGATTGGTTATTTTGTTAGGAGGATTGAGTATTTTCATTGTTGTGATTCATAATTTTGGAGAAAAAATTGGAGTGAGAGTAATTTGAGAGTATGAAGAGAAATTTTAAGAGTTGAGAGAGTTTAGGGGAGAGAAATGAGTGTTTGAAGTGAAGAAATGATAGAAAAAAATGTGTTTAGGGGGTATTTATAGAAAAATGGATAGAATTAGCCGTTAGAGACCAACAGGATAATTTTACAGCCCTAAACTCCAACGGTAATATTACTATTAGAGTAAAACGATCCAACAATCAAATTTTATTATTTAAAAAAAAAAATGTCGCCCTGATGCAGCTAGCCCGTCCTCCTGCTGGAGGACGGGCTAGCAGACCGGGACATAGTAAAGCATCCCGGTCCACCGGGCTAGGAACGGAAGCCCCGTTCCTAGCCCGGTTACAACCGGCCTAACACTCACCTTCTTTGGAAGAAAGTTGGGGTTAAATAGGTCTAACAGGTAATGGTTGCTTCAGGTTGTTGTAATAAACCATTTGATCCTGGAAGGTTGCTGATAAACATAACCCGGAGAATAAGAGACCAGAATGGCGGTGGAAGAAGATAATGGTTCTGTTGTGGTATTTGGTAAAGCTGAGGAGGAACTGGGGGAGGAAAAGAACTTGAACCCAGTTTGACGTATGGCTTAGCTTGAGAGTCCAAGCTTTTCTTTGAAGTGTTGAGACTAGTATTAGGGTTTTGGAGTAAGCTTCCATGAGAGGAGAAACGTTGCCATCTCTTTTCTAATGGAACGGGAGAGAGAGAGAGAGAGAGAGAGAGAGAGAGAGAGAGGGGGGGGGAGGGCGTTCTCATATTACTGCCCCTGTCTGTCAATTTAACGTTGCCCCATTTACACGACAAGTCGACAACAATACTTTGTGTAGGTACAATTAAACACACCTGTGCTAGATGGATTAAGTAGTACAATTAAACTGTTTAGGATAGAAAAGCTTTCACAATCTTCATAGACTGCTTGTCACCGTGAATAGCATTATAATAATAAAATCACCAGTTTTTGAAACAAAGCTTCAACATCAGCCAATGCCTGTTGATCCTTTTCACCGGCACAGTCACTTCATCAACATCAGCATGAGCCGTGTTGTAACACAAATAGAACACAAAAAAAGGCAAATCATTCATATCAAAAATATTGTGGTCAAACTTTGTAGTCTTGCCCTTTTGCAACTTCCGATAATAACCTTAATAAACTGGTCAAAATAATTGTCTGATATTGTATTCGTCCTATCAGAGTCTGCATATCTCAACTTCGATATTTATATGCTGCATAAAAAAACATACAAGAAAAATCCTAACCACTACTTTCTAAAGCTATCACCCTTATTTTTTAAAGATTTAATAAGAAAATCTATATATTTCAAGTAAATAATCTTGATATAAGATCAACCCAAAATATAATAGATTTAAGTTCACACTAACTTAGAAATATAATAGTAAGTAAATGACTCAGATAGGTTAAAAATATGGAGATGAGAGAAAAAAAGAATAACAAACTTAGGAAAGGTCTTTTTTATCTTTTGATCTAAGACGTTTATTTATAATCACTTGGTAGAAAATAGCCGTTGGAAGTCTCAAAGTAGCCATTGTTAGATAATAGAAAATTATGTATGTAATGACGTCACAACTTTGTACATGCGTACGCACCATTTACATTTGGAGTACGTGTATGGCTCAGAGTTCAACGTGCATTGTTTGCCCTCCTGCATGCCTTGTCTGAACTCTAGTAACTACTGCCTTATGAAAACTTGCCTCTACGTCGTCTTTGGAGGATAAAATTAACTTCTAAAAGGTGGACGTTTGATGAGAATGTAGTGAAACTGGATGTCCTGTTTTTCATTCACTATTTTATCTTGAGGTCGAGGAAGGAAAAGAGGATGAATCAATTAGATTTTGACATTGTAGATTGGGTTTTGTACAATGATTATCCTTAGGGTAATGTTACTTTTGATAGTTTGGTTTATTCTTTGAAGGGTCGTTTGAGGGAACGAACTTTAGACAAAAAATAAGCTTCAAAGAGTATTTTCATTATAAAATCGATGGCTTCGTTTTAGCATTTCAAGTGTGGTTTTACGAGTGTTGGACTTGCACTGGTGATTTCTACACTGCAAAAGTTGATGACAAAATTCCAAGGATTTTGAATTGGAGGAAAGCAACTGAGTAGCCAACTTTTTAGTTCATTGAAAATTAATGTTATTTAGTACGATGAGGTAGTTCTATTATAATTTTTATAATGTTTAGTGCTAGTGCTGGTTTTATTTTTTGTTTCAATTCTTTTGTTTACGTTTTTAAATTTTTACATTTGCAGCTAGAGTTATGGAATATTTTACCTTCTCTGATGAAATTAAGGAGTTAGGGTGACTTAGTCAAATCACGTTTAAAGGGGAAGATGAAGTCGAATGCTTCTGTGCATGCCATTCTGTTGATGAGATGCATTCACGCGGCAATCAATAATGATAGTAAAACTGAAAGTGCCTCTGCTAATTTCAGTTCGTTATCTAAACAATTATCTAATTTAGTGGAAGGGCACAATAATTTCACAAATTTTGTAATGGCGGAGTTGCTTATTGTGCAAAATTTGCATAGACGTAAGCCTAGTTAATGAATCTAAAGTAGGATTGTTGGCCCATTTTATTTCACTGTTTTAGTATATTCTGACAAAAAAAAATTTTTTTGGTATGTATTTGCTATTATGCTCTCGATTTCAAACGTTAAAAAAAAAAAAGAAAAGAGCGAGTGAGAGAGGAAATGGCTGGAGGCGGCGGTGATTCTGGGGGAGATGGGTGGTGGGGGTGGTGGTAGTAATTGGATGGGGTGGGTTTTGGCTAGGAGAGTCTGTTTGGTCAATATTTTCAAGTCAATTTTCTTGGTTAATACTGCCATGTTGGGTTTTTTTTTTTTTACATACAACGTTTTGTCTTGTAGGCCATGTTGCTGTGTATTAACTATTGAGTACTATACTGATGGAAGTGATGAAAAGGGAAAATAAAGCTATTCATCTTAAGCAGACACTGCGACGTTATATTTATCTAGAAATTTTCCGAGCTAGTTGTAATAATCCAAATTATTGCAATAAAAGAAGTGAAATATTGATGGTAAGCATAGTCTACCAGCAGAAAATTAATTTGCTAAGCTTGCTACCACCCAATTTAATTAAACAAACATCCGACATCAATGAAAGGATGACAACATAACAATAACAGTACAGTTCAAAAAAAGAAGAGCAATAACAGCAAGATGAAGACTACTTTAACTATGCCACCGATACCACAGCAATAACAGTAACACAATCAACTCCAACTTCACCATCCCACACTAACCCCGAAACATTATAAGCGAATACTCCAGAAAGCACTTCCCAACCAAGAGTGCCCGCTCAAGAACCCCTTGCAAGCTCTCGCACTTCACAGAGATGGTACGTGTACTGTAGAACAGTCGGAACAAGTGAAGGAGATAATATAGACAAATGATCGTCCATATCCTCATAGCGCTCAACGGTTACACTTGTGTCCTAAGTAACAACAATTGATTAGTATTTATCATACCAAATTAACTTAAAAAATTACTTAAAATGAGCAAAAAATATATCACAAGAAGACTTTCACCTGGTATTCTTGAACATGACGGATAACGTTCCATAATGCATCAGTTAATAACTACAAGTAAAAAGGTCGTGCCATATTATAATATTCTATTACCTGTTTAGTTTAAGCCCACCTACTAGAGAACCAAAATGGATAGAATCCTCAGGCTCAGGCCACTTGTTTCCTTCAACGCTAAGGAGATCTTTTATAAGCTCTGCGAATGCTTGAAGATCTTCCCTCTTTAAATCATCACTAGCAGCACTGTCGTTGCTATTGAGAAGCTTCACCTTCACTACAGCAGAAAATGAAAAACTACTGTTTTCCTCATAGTTGATGCAAATATTTTCAATTCTGATGTTTCCATGAGTTCTTCCTTCTACATGCATTATTTTAATAGATTCTATAATTTCCCTGCATAAAAATTGAAAGAATAAGGTAACTGAAAATCTATACATAAAATATAGAGGCAATATGAATTTTAATTAGAATACAATTTTTTTTTTGTGTGAAACGAGAGGGACAAACCCAAAAAACTTTAATGATGTATCATTCTAGTTCTTGCAATGCCAATAACATTCCAACTAAGAAGAGTAGTTATTGAGGTGGAACACTATCATTCTAGTTCTAATTAGGATACAATTTTGAGAAAAGAAAGAAAGTTTGTTGATCTCTCTTGGAAAGAATTAAGAACAGAAAGTAGGTTTTTTTTTTTCAAGAACATAAAGTTACGATTAGAGATAATAGACCCTTGTGTAAAATTGTAACCATTTTACCAATTTATTTTCTAAAATGAGAGTTAATGAAAGAATGTGTAAAATTATAGCTGTTTTTCTGATTTTAAATTCAAGAAAGAACATTGATTACTCATACTACATGATATGTAGCCCACAAAGAGGTGAGTTAGCCAAAACAGTAATAACCTCGTACAATTGGTTACCAAAATATACTCAATGTCTATAAATCAGCCCATCATCCAAAAAAAAAAGTGTTGAAGTAAATGACTTGCAAACAAACCGTGTAGAGAATAAATCAAAGAATACCAACACCAAAAGGACCAGTCAGACCTGCCAATTCAAGCAAACCGTGCACATTATAAAAATGATGGCAGTTCATGTCAAGTTTGATTTCTCACCTTTGTACAGCAATGACATCTGATCTGAACCGAGTTGTTTCAAGTTTAAATTGTTCAATCTTGCGAAGAGGAGTTTGGATATCAGGCCATTCTGATAACATGAATTCCCGATATGTAGACTGCATCAGGAAAAATTAAAAAAAAAAATCAAATTTCACCAGATAAAATAAGATAATTATTTGTCGTGCATCCTATCTACAAGCTTTAATGAGAAAATACCCTTTCTAATGTGCGTCCAATATTAGCTAAATATCCTCTTACAAAATCATCGCCAGCATTGTGGCTTAATTCGTATACTTATAAAAAAAAATAACACTTTATAAGGAACAACTTATAATCTCCAGAAAAAAAAAATAAACTGAGTTGTAAATCTCCAGAAAAAAAAGCATGATAAGTTTAAATACATTTTATAAGGAACAACTTATAAAAAATAACACTGAGTTGTAAATCTCCAGAAAAAGAAAAGCATGATAATCCATTTACCGTGCAGCAAAAAGAAGAAAATCCCAGACTCAAAAGAGCAATTACCAGCTTTTATGAAGAGGTACAATATCAATAAAGCAAGGATTGTTCTTGGCTTCAGACTGTAGTGAGTGACAGACAGTCACGGAAACACCTCCACGGAAAAGGAAACAAAAATATATATGGCTACCGTCAATCTGATAACGGTAGCCAATTCCGTTCAAGCAACGGCTAGATTTCTTTTTATTATTATTATTTATTTAAATGAAAAGATTAATTTGGAACCACTTAGTTAATTTTGCTAAGTATACAATTTTGCTTTTCAATGTGCATGGTGTGAGTGGCAAGTGTAGTCCACTGTGGTTTCTGTCCCTCCCTCAGTCTGATTCTCATTCTGTGGCTTCATAGTACGGTGGATGCTCTGATACATGTCAAGCTTTTACTGCTTATGATCACATCACCCAACCAAAAACATTACCACTTGGGTCCCATTCTTGTTTACCTTTTTTTTTAATTTTTTAATTTTATGTTTTTTATTTTATTAAAATTTCTTATGTTTACTTGCTTCTTTATATTATGTTTTTTTTAATCTTCTTATACATTATATAATTTAATATATATAAACTTGCTTCTTGAACCGAATTTTGGTTCAAAAAATACTTCTAACTTATTTTTTTTTTAATTTAAAATTAGGTATGCATTTCTCTATTTATAATATGAACCAAACTGAAACCGTTGACAATTTTTTTTATTAATTTATATTTTAAAAATTTTGGTTGAATCATTGAACCGAAACTTTGAATTAAATTGGTCGAATCATGACTAAATTAGAACCGGAACCAAAATTGCCCAAAACTTGCCATGGGCTGTCTGGTTACTGTTCAACCATTTATTTGAACAAAAACTGTCAATTTATGAACTGGAACCGATAACTGTGGCCATATCTAATTGTGATAACCGTGGCCATGTCTAATTGTGAATACCCTTAGAAAAAGAGAAAAATACCCTTAGAAAAAGAGAAATGGAGTAGAGTGTAAAAAGTTAGGTCCATTTTATTGATGTATCAAGCTCATTACACCCATAATACGTTGAGCCATTGTGAATCCCTTAGCATAATATACGTTGCTCTGTACAGTTATGAAATTGGGCATTTATTTTCTACTTAAATAATAGTTGTAGTTATTTTATTCTTGCTTCAACTTATAATCAACGTTTGTGAATTTTTATATCAAAGTTTCTTAGAAGGAACTTTTTTTTCTTCCATTCTCTACACTACGCTCGTCTAAACTCAATTGTTGCATAATCCAATTCCCTCCTCACACCTCCATGTCTATATTTAATTTTAACTCAACATCAATTCGGCTAAACCTTGGGTGAGTATTATCCAAATAGATATTTTGGAAGCGTTAATATGCAGTTAGAGCAAAAAACCCAATATACATAATAATCATTATCTGTCTATTTCAATCTATTTATATTAATTAAGTTTAAGCAATAATAAAGAAAAATAAAAGACAACTACTCACCATATTGTTTAGTAGCATTTTTCAAAATTTTCTAGATTTTGACACATCTTCAAATTTTTACTTTATGATAATAATGAATATTATTTCATTAAATGTATGTTCATTTATGATAAATTTATTTTTTATTTTTTTACACAAATTCATACGCAAAGACATTTCATAGAGAACATGTTTCAAAAATATCACATTTGGGCGTATCTATTGATTATCTAAAGTTCACGCGTAATAATGTATTATTTTTAGAAATATATTTGAGATGTCTCCAAAGCATACTCAGAGTGACTTTTAAATAATAAAATGCAGGCTTATTACTTTGAGAGTAAAATGACGTGGGCTACGTTTTTGTAAAACAAAACCTCAAAAGCACATACCTTGTAATTTTCCAAGTAGGAAAAAAAAAATTCAGCAAATTTAGAGCCCGTTTAACACAACAGCATTTTTTAAATTTAGCATATAGCATTTAGTATATTTTGTTATTTGGAGAATAAAACTTAATAATAATATAAGAATTTTTTTTCATATGCATTTGAGTGAAATTCCAATTTTAATGTCCTTCCAGTTTGAAAGCAATTTTGGTTATCAATACTGTAAGGACAAAAATAAAATTTGTCAATACTAAATAATATTAAATGGTGTAATTAGGAATATATGCTACTCCAACATGCTTAGATTGCCAAATAAATATCTTTTGATTTTTAGATGTTACACGCTATTTAGATGCTATAGACAAGTGTACCAAACAAGCCCTTAATTAACTTTTATGACAACAAAACCCTATATAAACATTTAAAAATTGTAAAGCCAATTTAATCAACTTGTGTTAAAAAAACTTCTATATAAAACTTTGGAAAAATTATATTTAATTTCTTAGGGTGAATACAATTGAACCGCATGTGGAGGTGCCTACACTAATTTAAACTTGCCATTAACACCTACGTTTGCAGAATTGAGATTATCACATAATTGAAATCTGACTATCATAGAACGATAGGATAAAATTCAGCGTAAAACATCCTTGCACTCAATTACCTGGGTAAAGTCATGCGTCGGGTCAAATTGACTAGAAAATACCAAAACTCTACCCATCTCCACTAGATCCACATGCCTATTAGACTCGGTTCGTTCCCATCCACGAGTTGAGTTGAGTTTGGTTTGGAATTAGTTTATGATGAAGTCTTTGTACTTTTAAAAAACATCTTATAAAGCCCATTCCACTCTACAGCCTAAGTCACGCTTAACAAAGTTTAAAAAACAAAGTGTTTAAAATATCGTATATTAAAAGATAAAGAGTGGAATAGGTGAAAACAAAATCTTGAGGGGCTTTAGGGGATTTTTTAAAAAGTTCAGGGGTTTAATTACGGGCTCAGCCAAAAAAGTGGGATAAAAAATAAAAAAATAGTGTCTTAGCTTTACGCATAAAAGGAATAGTCAAGACTGAATTCAAAAGTCCAATGGTGTAGCTCTAAAACCAGAAAGGTTGGTCTTGCATGTCTTTAGCTAAAAAAACAGCTGAATGAATTAAACGATGGAAAGAAAAAAGACAGGATGATGAGGGCTTGTTTGGAAAGAGCAGTAGATTTTATAAATTTTGTATGTTTTGTAAATTTTATAATAATTAATAATAAATAAATAAATAAATAGTAAAAGAGTGGAGAGATGATACGATTTTTAATAAAATTAGTTATATAAAAAATATAATATATACTCTATGCTATCACTTACCAAAAAACCCGAAAATAGTCCGGCGATATTGAAGAAATAAAAAGCTTTTGGCATGGAAGAGGACATGTCATACTTTTGCATGGTTGAAGGAGTAATGTAAAAAGGACACAATTTTTTGTGTAAAAAAGCTGTTAAACTCTTTGTTTTTAAACCAAATCAAATCTGAGTCGCATCTCCTGCGGGATCTGTGACTCTTTACAAGCATCGATGTTGCAAAGGCTGGTTAATTTATTAGACATGATAAGTTTATTTTCTTTTGTGTTTTTTCTCTTGTATATACTTTCCCTCTTATGAATGCGAAATGCCTTCTCATTTGCCTCAATCGGCGCTCTAGTTTCTTTTTATAGGATGTGAAATATTGCATGAAGATGGCTTCGTTACATTAATCTTGCTAATGATGTCACTAAGATATATATTTTTTTAAACATATGAACCCACATGATACTATAGTGCATATTCTGAAGCATATAAAACCTTTAATTCACTAATTATTGACAGATAATTCATTTTAGAATTTTGAAATTTACAAGAATCATCCTTGAGTTAGAGTCAAACCAACCACTTTCCACCTGCTTTACATTAGTTGTTTTTATTAGGGGTGTATATGGGTCGGCTCGGTTCGATTTTGTAAGTAAACCGTCAACCGAAATGAATGATTCGATTTTGTTACCTAGTCATCTTTAGTTAAATTGTTGATTTCAACTAATTGATCGATTTGGTTAGCTTTCAATTTGGTTGGTTCAGTCGGTTTGAAATATAAGTAAAACTTGAATTTATAAATGATAAGATATCATTCTTTGATATGAAAATACTGAATTTCATCCTACACAAATTTTAATAAAATAAATCATTCTTCAAATAAATCAAAATAAATCATCTTAAATTAAATTCTAAACTAACATCCACAATATAAACTAAAATAAAATCCAAAATAAACATAAATATTGAAAAAGTAAGGTTCGGTTCTATTCGGATCGGTTCGTTTTTGAATGGTGAAAATCGTGGTCGAACCAAACCTTTCGGTTTTCAAAATTCTACATTTACACCTATCTATTTTTTTTCGGTTTTTCTTTTGGCTTGGTTCAAATTGAGTTGGTTCTGTCAAATTTTTCGGGTTAATTGGTTTTTTGTTCCCCCTAATTTTTATGACTAATTTATGTAGTTTTTAATCAAAATTAACAAAAAGCTGAAAATATATGAAATTACCGAAATAATAGTAGAAAACTACAAATTAAAATTATGTTACAAAACTAAATGATCAAATATATGTTGATATTATAAGTATAATTAAACGTTCAAATTTCCATCACTTTATTTTTGTTATTTAAACACTAATGTTATTTATAGGGAACGCAGGAGAGATTAAAGAAAGAAAAACAAAAGAGTGTTGTTGTAATACCCCGAATAATTTCTATAATTATTTTTGAATAATTATATTTGGAGTAATTATTTTGAATAATTATTGGTGGATAATTAGTTTTGAAAATAATTATTTTTGGATAATTATTTTAAATAAATTTGGATAAAAATTTGAATTTTTATTTTTGGTAATTGAAGAGTTAATTTTATGTTTTTGATGTTATTTGGGTGATTAATGAAGATTAGGAGTGATTTGGAGGTGTTTTGGATAAGTGAAAATGGATTAAAAATGAAATAGAAAATATGGAAAATAAATACTGAACGACCGGTCGTCTGTCGTTGGTGTCAAACGGCGTGTCGTTGATTCCAAACGACAAGTCGTTCGTCGTTGGTTACGTGCGTTACGTTGCAGTTTACGCGCGTTATCTGGTAGCTCGTTGTGTGCGTTATGTTTTCCTTTACGCATGTTATCTGGTAGATCGTTATGTGCGTTATTCTATTCTTTACGTACGTTATCGTCTCAATTATTAAAAACGACGTCGTTTTGCTCTGCAGATTTTCAATTTAAATCCGAAACCGACATCCTCTCTTCATTTCATCATTTCTCTCTCGTTTTTCATCCAAATCCGACGAAATTTGTTTCCTTTTGCTCTCAAGAC
>CAODLS011953595.1:0-15449 GCA_948243855.1 Flueggea neowawraea
TGAAACGTGTTAATAAATCAAAATCTTTGGTTGTTTCGGTTCGGTTTGTAATTTGATTTCGTTTTATTGAAATTCTTTCGGATAGAAAATCATCAAATGCCTCCCAAGCTTTTCTCAACTTCTTTTCCTGACCAACCTGAAACCATTTCTGCAACTTCCAAATGGCTCTCGGAAGGCAATTTCTGTGCAAGAACACTTCTTCCATTTCATCAAATGCTTTTTCATGGGCAACTTGAGGAAACTCCACGGAAACACAATTCGGATCAAAACCCAGAACCAACAGCAAATAACATCGAATGTAAATCGTTGAAACACGTCTTGCAAGTCCATTTCACTTCCAAGTTTCGACCCGTGTTCCAAGACTAGCAATAACCCATCTAAGATCTTCCCCTTCACAATCCTCTCCGCGGCGAGTACTCCAGAAGTTTAAATGAGGAGTGAATTATCCTCCTCTGATATCTCCACAAATCCGAGTCAGAATTGAAAATGCCATCTCCGAGAGGTTCCAGGATCTCTCTTGTCTCAGGCGTGGCTTTGATGTAGTCCCCGGACTTTTTGTTGAGAATGTAATCGACATTTATAGGATCGGAAGTGAGCAGAAAGTCCATATCGGTGAACCAGAGGCCTCTGCACCAGAATGTGCCTCCACTCTGCTTCAGAAGCCAGGCTGCTTGATCATGAACGCGACCCACGTTCCTGAGAAGGGTCGGAGCCATTCCGATCAAAGGCCAATTGATTGCCGGAGTCTTTTTTTTTTCCATAACCTGTGAAGAACCAATAGAGAAATCGAAAGAATCGTTACTGTGAGAATCAAAAACATTGGACCTGTCATAGTTTCGGTCCTATTGAACCTTAAATGTTCAGGCATTGGAGAATACGAGGTTGTAGGTGGAAATTACAAGGCATGTATTTCAGCTTGCTTTGCTTTGTTTAATTTTCAATCATCAGAAAAGTCGTCTAGGTTTTTTCATGGATTATGAAAAAAAAATAAGAGGAAAAAAATACTGGAGACAAATGTAAGGAGACAACATTTACAATCCAATATCAACTTGAAGAGCAGATCACAGCGAGAGCAAATTAAATTACATTATCTTGAAGCTCATATCTACCAAAAAAAGAATAAATAGTATCTAAAAAGAAATTCAAAACAAGTTAAATAGGAACACAGGTTTTTTTATAAACAAGTCGATTTTATTAAACACTAAATAGATCGTCCAAATAACTTGAGGATCATGATCTTAGAACAAGGATTGTGCATGCTGGTTCTTGCTAAAAATATGTGGAAATTATGCATTTGATGTTTGAACAATTCAAAAAAATAGATCAAATTTTTAGGAGTTTCAAGCTTTATTTTAATGATTTTATTTTAATTTTTTTTCAAAATCAATGTTCACATCTCAATGCTTATATATATGTAGCTCATCATGAATAAAAGTACATACAACATTCATACCATACTCACACATGCTCTCAAGCTCACATTCTTCTTCACTCCTCCCACAAAAACAACCAACAATTATTTTTCTTCTATGGCAAACTACGTGCAGAAATCACATATTGGTTTAACAAATAAACAATATAATTAAAAAATGTTTGACTTACTAACCTCGATTCCAGGAGAAGAACGATCAAACCAGCAGCGGAAAATAGAGCCATGATCAAGTTTCGATGTTGGTCTCGCAAGCAAATCACAGTTGAGTTGCAACCGACAGGAGGGCTCGTCTTTTCGCAACCTAGATGTTATGCGGATCGAGGTCACCACCAGATGAATCATGGTGGGAGGAGATGGAGGAAGGAAGATAGAGGGAAGGGCGAGGGAAGGGAGAAACATTTTTCTCTCTCCCAACTTTTTTTCTTTTCTTTTTCTCCTCCTTTTTTTCTCCTTTTTCCTCTCTCCTTTCTCTCTCCTTTCTCTCTTCTTCCTTCTTCCTATTTATAGGCAACCAAATGGGTTTTGCTCATTGGGTCCATTATGGGTTTTGGGCCTTACGGACCTATCTCATTTGGACCCGCCAATTGGTCTCGGTTTACAATCTTTGTTCACACCTTGACCGACTGGATTCGGTTCACCCGTCATTGGTGGACCTCTTTTTCCAACATCTCCCACTCGCACATGATGGTATGGTACATCATCATGAAACCTAGTTAGCACTCATATAACCATGCTCGATCATTTCGTCATACAAACAAATAGACCGCGCAACCAGCATATGATGAGAGTATAATTGCTATACACTTGTGAGGGATATATAACAACTCATATCTCAATCCTGTCATAAGGCGTCATTTTGCAGAACAACTTAATTCTTCCAAAGTGTATGCAACAGCAACGCAATCTGCTAGTATGTATGTCTTCTCTTAGTTCATAACCACACAATCATTGCTTTCAAACTTCTCAATTTCACTAAAACTTTACTCATAATTTACACATCATGTGACATACCACATGAGAGCAAATTTAGCAAACTTATGAGACTAGTGCGAATGCGTCTAGAAACGAACTTTTCCTCTTACACTAGACAATCCACAAAGCAAAGTTTACTTGTCCAACTTGACACGCTTGGTCGAATCAATCATGACCATTAATGTTAAGCTAAGGTAGACAAACTCAATTATATGTTTTGAATGTGTTAAGGGTTCTAAGGGTAGATAGTATCGAGAATCACATGTTCACAGTAGGGTCTCATACTAGGAAAAATGAGATCGTTTTTCAATCTTTTCCATCCCTGTGGTCGTGTATATATCACACATGGTATGATCATGTGTTGTGGTGTTATTTCATTTCCTTGGAGGAGTGCATGTTTATACAACATTATTAACACCACACAGAATCTTCAATTACGATGCATTTCGCCATCGAACCTTAATCCACACTTAACAAGATTACTTCTGACTTTAAGACAGAATATATTAAAAGTCACTCAAGTTTAACATCTGATCATTTAATGATCGGCATAGGAAGTTATCCTTATGGCGTATGTCTCTTTTCATACGACTTTTCTTTCCTATTTATAATGGATCACCATTATAAAACGTAAGATGATCTATTGATTATGAACGTGCTCTAGATCTCTTTCTACGTTAAAACCAGTATCATCTTAGTTCTTTCCCCAACAAACTTGAAAAACTAAGGTAAATACCCTTGTGAGTGAGTTACTTCCCTGTCCAATATGCTTTCACACTCAACATTATAACAAATGTTAACTCTCAACATTTGTACTCGTGTATTGCTCACAATGATCTTATTACAAATCATGTTTAAGGGATTACACATTCCATATGTTATACGGGTCTTAAGGAACTTATTCTTTATTTCAGGCTTTTACTAACAGATCTTATGATCACATCTCGCATGAACTTATATTCCAATTTTACTTCTCATTGTGAAACTTGTACTCAAATTCATTTGTCCTCGTGCAACCAAGTCTCACACAAAATGATACTTGATCTTGAATTGCTTAGACATATATTAGATCTTCTCGATCCTTAAGCAATCGGAGTCAATTTTCACTTAAAGATTGTCGTTGGTTCTTTAGAGGGTTATTGCTAAGTGAAACATTCTACTGTATAGTTAACCTTTTCATTGCACTGCAACTAATGAAGCTATGATCTCAACTTCTATTACGACACACTTATATGTGTTTCTCACTATTACATGGGGTAGCTTTTCAACCAAGTAAAAGCACATAACTAGATATGGACGTCCCTCTTATCCACATCACTTGTCTAACTAGCAACTGTGTCTCATTTTATCGCAAATCTTTATGATAACACAGTGCCTTGCAATGCCTCTAAAGCATCCAAGTATATTACTCACTGCTTTCCAACAACTTTCTTATATGTTGGATCATTATTTGCTAGTTAACTTAATAACATAGCAAACTCTAGGCATTTTACACACGTAGGCATTTACTACAAGACATGGTCATATAGTCAACATATGTACTTTAGACTACAAAAGACATTCACATGACATTCGTATGAAGAACATTCCTTACACGTTCTTCTTTTCACATAGGTTTATGGATACATGTACTTACTAGAAACTTGCTTTTAGTCACGGGGTATCTATGGTTTTTTTTTGCATCTTAAAAGGTTCAAGTACTTTATTGATCGATCTCACTTGAAGAGGTACAACAATCTACTCGAACAATCTTTTGGAGTTTAACTCTAAGGTCAACCTATATTAGTAATATCAAAGTTAGATCTTGACCAATATTTGGAGTCATTCAAGTATGCTAGACTTTTCTAGCTAAAAGTATGATGTTCACACTAGGCCAGAATGACAAGCTTCACCTTGGCATTGTCATAACTTACATGAATATACCATCACGCTCGAAAAAAGTCTAAGGTCAAATCTTGAACAATGAAACCATTAGTTTAAACCTTATAGGTTTCTTCTCCAAATTCTCTAGTGAGAATCGGACGATAAAACCTTTAGGTTAAACCATATAGGTTTCTACTCCAAATTCTCTACATCCATTTGATATAGGTCGAGATATAGACTAGGCAAAAACCCAAGTCTATTTGATGAATGCAAATCTTTCAACAAGTTTGAATTTCCAATTTTGTTGAGTAAATTCTTTTTAGCGATTATCGGTATCTTACTCGATTTATCGCTCACGTATCCATTTATCTCCAATTGGTACTAACCCTTTAGGTAGATTAACCAGTACTCAACATAGTTCAATTTTTTAAATGTCATTCGCACTTCCATTGCTTTAATCCATACGATTTTCACTGGGATGAGTGAAGCTCTAACATACTTGTAAGTTTGTCCTTGACTTGTGGGGTTACTATTTATAAAAAAAACATACTTGTAAGTTTGTCCTTGACTTGTAAGATCACGATCAATTCATTTATCGAAAAAACATCGTCGTGAGACTTTTATCAAAAGAATCATGATCGATTCATTTATCGAAAAAATGTCGTCGTGAGGCTTTATCCTTTTTATTTTTATGCATTTTCAAAATGCTCCCAGTGGGTTCAAACTCTATATAGGAACTCCCACTAGGATCAAGTTCCCTACTCCCACTGAAAAATAAGAATCTTGTCCCCATTAAAGTCAGGATCAGGAACATTCGCACACGCTTGAGTTAGATGAGATAAAAGTTGAATCGCTCCAAGATCTAGTCGATGCACCTCTTTCGAAGAAAGAGATGACAATCACTCAGATCGATAGATCGATCTCTTGAGATTTTAAAATCTTGAATCATTCTAAGACGTTTCGAAGAATCTCTTTCAGAGAAAAAGATAACAATCGCTATTGTAGATCTATCTCTTGAAATTTTAAAACCCAAGGATGTAACCTAATTACCCAACTTTCTCCCTCATCATTTATCCTCTCTCCTTAAGAATTCTCCTACTCGGATGGAGTGATTCTGAGGGTCTTAGTTCCCGAGTCTCACAGAAAGTGAAATATTTTCTACTTTATCCCAGTTGAGAAATATATTACCCTTGGAATATGACTTCTTATAACTCTTTACTATGCCAATTTCTCATTATCACGACGAATTTTGACACAACAAGGTGTTTATCACCTTTCTCCTCTTGGTCTTTTTAACCAAGATATCGTGGACATTGGCAATACATCTCTTGGTTTCAAGTGGTTTAAGTCATACTTTCAACCAATCCACAACTCATGAGATGTATAAGTAACAGATGGATTTTGAACGTTGTGGCTTTCGCCATCATAGTTCTTACCATATTAAGGAGAGTTTTATTTCCTTTCATCACATAAAGCTTTGCTTTCATCTTGTAGATGTTCACGACCTTAGTCGCTTCACAAAACTTTATTTAATTTTCATATTGACTTGCAAGAACTAAAAACTAACTTGACCATTCTTGCTTATGAGAAATCAAATACATGTGATCGTACCTCACACAATCACATCTACATAAGTGATGAAGTAGTAAGCCTTAACCTTGCCCTCTCCATCTTTTGACGTCAAACATAAAAAATAGATTAATATCAATGAAAATCCAGCTCTAAATGCCTCTCAAAAATGGTTTTTGCTCTCTAGTATTCCTTTTTACGATGCTCGCAATTAGACAACTTGAACTTACACAATTGCCTAATACTCCCACTTGAGCTAATCAACGTACTTGATTTTGTCAATGTGGTTGAGTTGCGTGCATTAACTTCACACAATTCTTTATAACCATGTGAAGTAGCAACAAATGGAAATTTAGACTTTCTAATAGTTAGGTTATTTACTTTAACTAAAAAATCAGTTTTAATGACGAAGTAGTCACCCACTCAAACACAATCTAAAAAATATTGATATTGTTAGAACAAATTGAAGGAAAACTTCAATATGATTATGACAGAATCTAATGCAAGAAAATGGTTGGCTTTTGAACAAGACTATCTTGCTCATGCCAATTCCTTAAACTCCCACTTTTGAGTTGTAACTTGCATGCTCAACTTGTTCTCTTTTAAAACTAGCTGGTGTTTAATGAAGTCATGTCAAAACTTCATTGTGAGGATCATTAAGATTGAATAGATTGTCGGCTAACGATAAAATTCAATAGAGAATATTGAACAATGTTACTCTTCTCACTTTCGTGAGTTTGAGCAACATACCATCAAAGGTGCATCTTCTCACATATAATACGCCTTTAGTCATTAACATTTTGCTCACAAAATGTCGACGTTGTTCAAGTGCAAGGATTTCCTCAAAATTATGTCTAGTCTCTCACTTTTTAAGGACTTAAGGTTCTTAAACATTTTTTCCTTACCTTTTTATTGGAATTCATCCAATAGAATAAGACATTGTCAAATTTCTCACGATCTCATGTTTGAGAGAATCGTGGGTTAGGTGCAGCTCGATTTGCTCCTAACTTCTAGGCAAGAAATGGATAATAATTTTGGACTTGGTCCATGATTAATCCATGACCAATATCGTTAGCTCTCTAATCATATAGGCCTTTTCATCTTTACTCATATGATTAGGACATTTGTAATAAGTATCAGTGTCAATAGTCAAATACCGCGAGCAAAGTTAGTGTCACACCAACTAACTACTCTTTAAATGCAATTTGCAAATACATTGCATCTTGATACTTGTGAAATAGCCAAGTGACTATATCATCCTTTCATACTAACAAAGAAATGAATGTAGTGGAATTTTCTAACTTCCACGTCACATAGACATTTCAATCTAAAAATATATTGAGTGATATTTTACTCCTCCTTAAATTTGGTCATAACCAAGTTTAATGGGGCACGAGCTTTTTTCTCTAAGAGTACACGCTATATTTCCATAATCTAACATTTACGATTATTGCTCACCTAGCTCAACATACTTCCTCGTATGGTCGACATCAATCGACTTAACAAACAGTGAATATCGAAAATAATATCATAAACAATAAGACATAGTTGCACACAAGCAATTCATTACAATACACATATATTTACTATCCAACCAAAATTAAACTAGCGTAGCCTCTTATTAAGTTTTGAATTGAAATGTACACTAGGTGCATATTTACCATCTCGGTCTTAATAATTAACTATACTATATTTAATTTCATAGACATTAAATAATGATTGTTTGGATTCACTTTTAAAATCCAATTGACTCAGAGGAATCTATGTTGGTGTCCCATTTATTAAGGCAAACTCAATAATTGGACAATATATTCAACACACAAAAAATATTGAATAATAAATTAAGACAAATCAACTCAACAATAAGCCAAAATAATAAATAGAAATAAGCATCATTTATTAGACCAACATGCAATCAAAACAATTTATCTCAATGTTAATATACATACATTAACATTGGACAACATTAACACATAAATAATGCTTGCAAATATCCCCGTCACAATACTACACGAATATAGCATTGAGCTTATGTCTGCCGATTGGATACATAGTGGACCATTGTCCAACGTGTTAGAATAGAACTCATAAGTGGACGTATCATCTTTTCAAGAATCTTATAAATCATACGACCATCACATGGATCCTCCCACTTCTCATGATCTTTTTATACGATAATGGTTTAATACTGGATATACCAATTTTAATTGCTCTTACTTTTTAGAATCTCTAAGTGACTTTCGATGACACTTAGGGGATCACGTTGCCATGAAATTCTAGTATGGAACAACAAACTAACCAATATCAGTTACGGGAATTCATAATATTTTATGAAGTAAGTAAAACTTCATCACCTTTGTGCACTTAATGCACAATTAAATTCCTCTCGTTATGACCACCACCTTCCCAAAATAATATCTTTTGGGAGTCGTGCAAATTTTCCTTAATTCGCACTTTTCAATACAATATGGTCTCCACCCCATTCGATTCGATTATTTGTAATAAATTACAAATAATACAGGCATATACTTACTTGAGTATTACCCAAATAATTGGAATTTCATCCCAATTATCTAAATGAGGATCATATTCACACCTTTTCAAATCAATTATTTCTAAAACTAATCTCCAGAAATAATTCTTGGCAGGAAACACATTTTTTACAATTTTTCAACAATTTTTGACATTCACATATTTAGGAAAAATATCTTTTGAACTCGAAAAAATTGTAAAAAATATGCCGAAAATTTCAGAAAAATTGAAAATTTAATTCTGCCAAAATTTTGACAAAAATAAGTGGCTGGAACATGTGTCACATGCCAAACGGAGAAGACAATCGTTGCTACGCACCGACACAAAACTCCACAGACCACCTCACGCGCTACCATGCGCCGTCAATTGGCGCCTCTTCACGCTACAACGTCTCGACGTCTCGTGAATCCACGTGTCTTTATGACACATGTTGCACGTTGGATGGTCCACGTGGCGGCCCATGGTTGGCCACATTAATGACATCGCAACCACATCAT
Source organism: Flueggea neowawraea (assembly GCA_948243855.1). Classification (NCBI taxonomy): domain Eukaryota; kingdom Viridiplantae; phylum Streptophyta; class Magnoliopsida; order Malpighiales; family Phyllanthaceae; genus Flueggea; species Flueggea neowawraea. Next base: position 8,866 of record CAODLS011953595.1, read on the forward strand.
GTGCACATGGCGTACAACGTGGCTCGTTGGCCACGTGTCGTTACCAGTCAGCGTTGACTAGTCTAGCCTCTGCCTCATGAGTGGTTCGCTTAGTTTTCTTCAGCCAATCAAAAATCGCCACGCATGCCAAGTGGTGAGTTTTGATTGATCCACGTTAAGCCAATAATAAGACGCCACATCACCTTGTTGATCAGATGAAAAAATTCATCTGAAAACTTCTCACTCAGTATTTTTCGATCGGATTTTCGCTTATTTGACGACCTTCCCGATGGAATTTCGTTACGAAATTTGGGCACGTTATGTTTTCAAGGTCGCTGATCTCAAATATTTTATTAGAATTTTCAAAATCCAACTTTCAGTTTTTGACTCCGAACGGACTCGAACAAAAAACGACGTTACGGACATAAAGTCAAATGCAAAAAAAATTCAGCAGACATCCTAGACTAAGTCTAACAATATTTTTGAAACAAATTCAAAATTTTGTGCTTGGCTCTGATACCAATGAAGGAATCACATACTGGTTTAACGAATAAACAATATAATTAAAAAAGGTTCGACTTATTAACCTCGATTCCAATGAAAGAACGATCCAACCAGCAGCAGAAAATAGAGCCAAGATCGAGCTTCGACATTGGTCTCGCGAGCAAACCACAGTCGGGTTGCAACCGACGGGAGAGCTTGTCTCTTTCGCAACCTAGATGTCACGCGGATCGAGATCATCACCAGATGAATCATGGTGGAAGGATATGGAGGAAGGAAGATGAAGGGAAGGGAGAAACATTTTTCTCCCTCCCATTTTTTTTCTTTTCTTTTCTCCTCTTTTTTTCTCTCTCTCCTTTCTATCTTCTTCCTTCTTCCTATTTATAGGCAACCAAATGGGTCTTGCTCATTGGGCCCATTATGGGCTTATGGGCCTACAACCCATCTCATCCGGATCAACCACTTGGTCTCGGTTTACAGTCTTGGTTCACACTTTAACCGACCGAATTTGATTTCCTCATCATGGACAAACCTCTTTTTTCAACACTACGTATGTCAAGAAGATGTACTATTATCTATAATTTTTTTCCGTAAAGTCTATTAAATATGTAATTTCTTATTTTCAGTCTATCAAATAAATATTAATTAATTTTTAGAGAGAAAAAGTTGAACTTCCTTTTCTTTGGAGAATAAAGATGGTTTTTTCGGGCAATTGGCATCGTTAGTCTTTCTAAACTCTCCATTAAGTGAAGAATATGTACCGAGTTCTCTTTGCTTTTCAAGACCATCATTGGGCGATTGCCTTATCTTTCTTTCTAGAGAACTTAGCTTTCCCCGAGAATTGCTATCCAATTTCTGTTGAAAAAACAATTTATGTTGTGTCTTTTGTTTCCCCACATGAGTTTTAATCAGATAATTAAATAAACTCGACAGCATATAATATTCAAGATATAGATAAGTTAAAAAAATTATTTTTATTTATATTTTAATTACAATAGAACAAAGAGATAACTAAAAAAATAACAAACAATCCAAGAGGATATGGATGAGTTGGCGAACGACTTTTCTAACTTAACCAGAGGTTTCGTGTTCGATCTTCAGATATACAATTACTTTAAAACTCTTAAGCCCTAGACACGCAGTTACTTTAAAACTCTTGAGAGAACCGGATACCTGATAGTCGGAAAAAAAAATAAACAAACAATAGTACTAATCAGGAAGTTTTGGCCTTTCTTTTATTTTTGAAAGCGTCTATAACAATGTGAATACTCGTTATAGTGGAGAAAGATTCGGATGACAACTTTGACTACCTCAGCATCTTGGTATTTCGTATTTTATGTCATCTTGTGGTTATAATTAACAAAAAATCTATAAATAGTTTATATATTCAATACTTTTTAATTCGTTCAATAAAAATCAACTACAACCACTCAAATTGTTAAATTAAATAAATAACATCGAAAATAAGTTCCTATCCAAAAGCAAATTAAGAATCATGATGTCCTACCATTAAGGTCAAAAGCTAATGGAGTGGCACAGACGATCTTAGAGATGAAATTGATATAATACCATTTACATGTCTCATAAAATTACACATACTATAAATGTTATAACAATAAAAATCACGTTCATGATTATGTAATTGTGTCAATTAACAATAAAAAAGTTTTAAAATTCAGTACGGAGAGATTTACTATCTGTTAAGACAAAACAAAAAAGTTTTACGTGGCTGGAATTATATCTGAAAGGTATTTAAAAAACCTTATAATTTAATTAAAAAATTCTGATATCCCCCATTTTAGTAGGAAATTTCCAAGTGATTATTTTTGGAATAAAATGGCTTAGGGCCTACCTAGACATTAACATAAAGTTGATGGACTAACATCCTCAAGTGCGCAACAGGATGTGTCCATGACAAAACAACGTAGGAAATATCATCTTTCATACTTCATGCAATGGGGTCCAATGAATTAAAGAATACATAGAAAACAAATTAATTGCATACCAAGTGTGTTTTCATGTCGTTTTCGTTAGTCTAAGCTTAAAAACGAAAAGCCGCAGTCCCCCAGAAAAAGCCAATGAGAGTAGATTTGGAGGATAATATGAGACTGTGAAAGATTCGGAAGCAACAATTGGGCCACATTAACACCACAAATTTACATGTTAAGGAGGCTGCTACTTAGTCTCTATATATATCACTTTCGCACTGACGCCTTCAATTAGGCTCAACGTCTACGAGGTTTATCAACACTCTGTCATTATCAGAATTCACAGCTTGCTGCCTTCTATCTTTTATTGTTAATAAAGTAGATAATATTTTGTGACTTGAGACTAATTGAAGTGGTTGAATGAGTATTTTGTAATATTGTAAATTCTATTTAAGATTTAAATTAAATTCTAAATTATTGAGATGTTTTTTAAAGAATTAAATCGTCAGAGTTAATAGAGGATCCAAAGCAGACACTAATAACAAAAAATTACTGTAATTTATATTTTAATTAGCTATTAATATTTGTATGACTAAAATATGTGTAATTGTAATTACTTATTCAAAAAGAAAATAATAGTAGTAGAGAGTTAACAAGGGTAGTGTTTGTTTGATGAATATACATAATATGCATATTCATTATTCATTATTATTCATGTATATTTAGTTCCTAAAACGACGTACCGATAATTCTGTTTTTTATTATATAATTTACTTCTATAATTTATTTTTATAATAATTATATAATCTATCAAAAATAAATACCATGAGTAATTAATTATTTTATAAAAAAATAGGAGTAATTTTTACTGGTGAGCGACAGAACAACCAACCGGACCAACTTGTTGAAAATTGCATTAGAATATAATTATTAAAATTTAAAGGAATATAGCATAATTTGCCGACTTTCTTAAATGGAGAAAACATTATAAATGTGCATTTAAGATTAGTTTTTGATGGTTAACAGCACAGCCAGAATATTTAGTAAAAGTTGCATTTGAATCTGTCCACTATTTAATAATCTTTTTTATGGGATATTCCTTAAAAAGACTTTAGAAAAAAATAAAATTAATTGTATTGAAAAATTTTGTTTCTACAAGGAAAATATCAATCGAATGCTCCAAAATTTCAGTTTGTTCTGATTTGAAGGAACTTGTTAAGTGTTAGTGGCTGGACCCAACATTTTTCCTGTAATGGAAAGAACAGAAAATGAAAAAAAAAAAAGAGTAACTAATAGTCCAATAAATAATGACCGCCAATAAAAAGTGGTCCTCATAAAAATTAATATCTTTTTTATAGCATATATTAGCTCTCATTACAATTTTTAAGAAAAAACTCTCACTACAAATTAATTTTATGTTTTATTTAAGGTAATTTTCATTCATTATCACTTATAAATTATTATTCATTTACATTTATTTGATCATTCATTCTCATGTCTATACTAGAGACTTGCTTGGTTCGACTTCTCATAAAATTATTTTTTAGGAAGTAATATACAATAGTGTTTGGTTACTATTTCAAATTTCTGGGAAGTACAATTTATTGTGTTTGGTTAAAAATTGTACTGACCAGAAAGATAGTAGAAAAAGTCAATAATACATTTATTATTATTAAATTTAAACTAATAATATGAGAAAAATTAAATAAAAATTATTTATTTTTATTACATAAAATATATCTCTCATAAGAAATACAACTATTGTTAATAGTTCAATAATTATATAATGAAGAATATTTTTTAAAAAAATTGGACAAAAATTAATTAATTTAATTAAATAAAAAATATTTTATATATAATATATTTTGAAATCTTAAAAATATAAAATATTTTTTGTAATTTCTATAAAAATTGATTTATATAAAATATTTAAGAAATTATTTATAAATGTTAAAAATGATAAAAATTTGTAGGTAAATAATATTTTGAGGATGTATTCGTAAATTTAATTGTTTGCTACTAAGGAAGTTGGACTTTCTAACCCTCTCAAAAAGTTACTTTCTGAGGTCAAGGGAAAGTCAAGTAGCTGACTTTTCAAAAAGTTCATATTCTTTTACTCAATCAAGCAAAGGAAGTTCTGAACTTTCTAAGAAGTTGCACTTCTCTCTTCCACTTACCCTCAACCAAGTAAGCTCTAGATTTTTTTCTTGGTACGTAAGTCTCGTCATTTGTTTGTTATTTTGTTGTGTTAGTTTGTCGCTAATTTTGATACGATATATGTAACCCCGGTATTTCTTAAAAAAAAACTAGATTATCAACTTGCGTAATGCATACAAGTACCGGGTATGTGAATTGTGATATTATTTTCAAGTATATTAATAATTAGAAAAAATTAATTTTAGAATATATTGAAAGTTTATATTTCAATTTCAAATGATAAGTGCATGATAATAGATCTTGGATAATATTTTATTAGAATCTCTAATCGCCATGTGTAAACTCTGGTTGGCAAGTATGCAGTATATTTGGCCACAGTTTTATGACCCAACAATTCAAGTTCGAGTACGACGAGAAACCATAACTAAACCACCCAGGGTCGGTTCTAGATAGTTCAATTCCGTTTTAATTCCAGCCGATTCAGTTCACCAATTCTAGGTTGAATGCTTCATTCTATTTTTATTTTTAAATTTAACTTAATTGAAAAAATGAAAAATATTGTATGTAAATGTTGTAATATCGAAGAATTGATTAAAGAACGCGAAATGGCGATGTTCGTTGAAAAATAAAATTCTTAGAGATTTGATTCCCCATTTGAGAAATCTAAAAATTAATCTCTTATGAATTGTAGTTTGAATTAATTATGCAGTGTGCTATAATTAAAATTTAGATTTTCATAAAAATTATCTATAATTTGATAATTGTTTGAATGACGGTTCAAGTTTTTTGTATTCTATTTTTTTAATTTTGATTCTTAAAAATATTAAATTCAATAAGATAAAAACTCAATTTCTCACCTTTTTTTTCCATCTCTTCATTTTCTCTCTCTCTCTGACTATTCTCTACTCTCTTCATCTATCCTTATCTGTCTCTTATTTCATCTGTCCTCCTCTCTAGGGGTGAACAAAAAATCGACCGAACCGAAAAAATCGAGCAAATAGAACCGTTTTAAACCGAAACGACAATGAAACCGAAGCCAACTGGGTGGATGTAGATGAAGAATTGTCAAAACCGAAAAGTTCAATTCGGTTGTGGTTTTATCTGTTCAAAAAATCAAACCAAACCGAACTTAACCTTTTTATACCACTATGTCGGTTTTTACTTATATATCTATTCCAAACCGACCAAACCAAACCTAAAACAAACCAACCAAACCATTTATTAACTCTGATTTTACTTATATTTTAAATCGATTAAACCGACCGAACCAAATAGAATTAAAAACCAACCGAATCAAACTGAAATTGAAACCAATGATTTGACTACAGATAATCAGAGAGTAAAATCGAACCATTTGGTTCGGTTGACGGTTTGTTCACAAAACCAAACCGAGTCGAACCGTGTGCACCCATACTCCTCTCTCTCTCCCCCTCTCTTCCTCTGTCGCTCTCTTCTCTCTCCTCTTTTCCTCTGTCGCTCTCTTTGTTTACTCCCTGTCTTATTTTCTCTCTCCTCTCTCTCTGTTTCTTCTATGTCTTGAATTTTTTTCCTTTCAAAACAAAAAAAAATCTATTCAATAAAAAAATTAAGGGTTTTTTTTAACTGAAAAAAATTAAGGGTCACTTTCACTATGTTGAGCAATTTGATTATTAAACATTAAACCTAAGCCTTCAAATGTGATTGGCACATCTTTATTATTATTCATTCCTTCCATTCCAAATTTTTCTGGAATAGAAAGAGAGGATTGAAAAAGAAGGTGTGTTGGGACAAGTGGAATTTTCAAGTGCATAAATATGAAAGTGAAACCAAACACACCCACACGTAGCAGTTATAAGTGAATCTGAAAACCACATCAACGAACAGAGCATCCAATGACTTAAAGCATTGTTGGTTTCCTTTCCTTTTCTTGTATAGCCCTCTCTCTCTCTCTCTCTCTCTCCCCATTTCTTGACATATATGGACTAATCTGCAATTCACAGTTGTTTGGTTCTTCTCTCAGCTCAAAACCCATTTTAGAAT
>CAODLS011953596.1:0-28413 GCA_948243855.1 Flueggea neowawraea
TTGACTAACGGTGATGGAGCGAGGGACTAGAACAGAGGGTTTTGAAATGGAGAGACCACACGAGAGATATAGTCAAATATCAGGGATCGCGGTGGATTTTGCCCTTTTTATTATGGGTTTATTTTGGTCCAAAAATTGGATTTTCGGTTTGGAGTATTTTAGGTGGTTTTGATGGAAACCAATGATGAATTTGGACTTCTGGGACTATTGTGAGTTGATTGGTATGATAGAAAATATTGGGTCCCGCTCGAATAGAGTTTTGTGGCATTTTTTAATAGAATTTTGTGTCACGGGGACTATAGTAAAAAATTTCATTTTTCTGATTTTAATTGAGGGGCTGAACTGATATTTTTCTTGAATGATCAGATTTATAATTTTATAAAAGTATGGTATAAATTTGTAATTTTGGAGAAATTGTGATTAGTTTTGCAATTTTGAGAAATTTGAGGTTTTACTTATAATTTGATTTATTTAGAGGATTTATTTATAAATTATAAAATTTTGGGGATTAATTATTTATTTCTGGAGTTTTGGGGAGTATTTGAAATATTACGAGGTGTCAGACACTAAATTGTAATTTTATAAAGTTCAGGGACCAAATTATAATTTTACATAGATTTTGATTTTTGGGTCGAGATTGTTAGATCTTCGACCGAAAGGGTTTTCGACCTTCATTTGAGTGTCCAAGTCTACATTTGTATGTGCACGCATTACGGTACAACCACAGTACCAATGTTTCGCTTACATTATTTCTGATATGTTTTTGTTCCTGATATATTTGTTTCAGCTTCGTGTTCTTGTCAGCGAAATCAGCAGCCAAACAGTGCTACTGAGTCCTAGAGCTTTGGACATCTAGGTGAGTGGATGACCGCTTCAGACACATAGGCTATGTCTCGAAAATGTTTATATATTTTTGATGTGTTTAGCACGTATTTGAAACCTGACTAATCTAAGGATTGATTAATTAAATAATTTGATTATGTGAATAAGTATTCACCTCTTTGTTTTTGAAAGTTTACGTATATATTTATATATTTATGTGTTTTTCGTCTGTTTTTGACTCGAAGATGCATGCTCAGTTTGGATAAATTATGGATTTGGATTATGGGATGCCTTCGCTACGGGGTACGTAGTCTTTGGTATACCAATACATGATATGAGTCAGCTATTGGGGTTGGCGATAGCCATGTTGTCCCGACCCGACAGATGATTTGTTATCGGATTAGTGGCAGAGTCCACAATCATTATATGGTGGTAGAGTGGCGCAGAACACACCAGGTGCTATTGGTTCCATATTACGTATACTATGTTTTTTAATATGATACTAGTAGTATCATTTTGCCAATGTGCATGCATTTGCTTTGGGTGTAAATGTTTTGAAACATGTTCCTGAAACTGTACTATGTATTTATGTTGTATACTTATATATACACTTTTCTTATACTTGCATGTGGTAGTTTTCAAATAGTTTTCAAATCAGTCTTTGTGAGACATGCATGAGGCATTATGGAGTGATGTCCCTAACTGGGTTTTCACCCCCTTTACTTTTCTGTGTTGTCTTGTTTCTATTTTACAGGTTGATTTTGACTCGGCAACCTTTTGGCATCTCCGCCCAGTGAGGCACCGATATTTTTGGTTAGTGGCGTCCTCTTGGCTAGACTACTTTTTTTTTGTTTTAAAGCTCCGCATCGGGATGCTGCTGGGTTACAGGCTTGCGTATTTTATTTTTTAGTATTTGATTTGTGATTAGATCGCTTTGTATATGATTTCACATATGCTATATTTTCGTATATATTAATATATGTTATTTTCATATCTTTATATATGGCTCTCTTAAATGATTTATTTAAATATTTTTAATAAACTAATGAATAGGTAGAGTTTTTGAATCTCCGAGACTTGTGTGAGATGGGCCGAACTCTCATAAATGGTTCACCTTTTACGTCGATTATGATCCCGAAAATAAATCGTGACAGTGTACTTGTAGAATTTAACTAGAATTGGACCCCTAAATAAAGGAGTGATGAAGGGAAGTTCTACTTTCCTTTTCAGCCAGCAAAATGCTGAATGCTGAAAGTGCATGTTGGGTACACACTACGATGTCACCCTTTTCGCTGCAGGTGTATCTAAAATAAGCTCCATTCCTTCATTAAACCTTCCCAAATCCCACCTAGCCCAGCCGTACTGTCCTCCCTCTCTCATTTCCCTCTATTGATTGTATTGTCTTGGAACGGCCGGTCAGTGGATACATAATTGGTATGGTCAACTTCCACAGACCAACCCATATGACCCAGCTGGCACATTTAATGTTTTTCCAATATTTACACCTTTAATTTGGTCCAGTTTCTGATTTCTTTAGCCTTGTGATGCGATGAGTATGCTGTCAAAACTGAAACACCGCTACAAAGATTTAGATCGAGATATTTTTGGATGGATTACAACATTAAATTAGTGCGTACTTACTATACGCGCAACTATTAGTTCAGGCAATGCATTTCGTGGTTCCTTCCCACAAAACACTCCCATGCAACTTCAAACAGGTTGGGTTCATGTTCTGCACTACTACTGACCAGCTCATATTCAGCCATGATTGAATGCCACTTTTTGACTTCTGCTTTTACCAACTACAAGCATTGCCTTAAAAATCAACAAGAAAAGTACTGATGAACTTGTATCTAATTAGTGTTTGAAGTCAATTCCAATAATAAAGAGTAGCTAGTTAGATTCTCATGGGACAACAAAAAAATACTTGTAAAAAAGAAATAATTGATGACAGTTAAGAGCGGATCCAAAAGATACCAATTTAGACGACTGGCGATATTTTTGACGGCAAGTCGTTCAAAGCGGACGAATGGTCGTCGACGTATTTGTGAATCTGCCAGTTTTTCTCCTACCGAATTCTGATCCCTCTCAGAAAATGCGAATTCAAAGAATTTATGAAATTATTGGTGTTTCTTTTTACCACCAACACGCCCAAACCTAACTCTTTCTGTCTTTCATGTGAGGACAGAGCAGGCACCACCACCATCTCAAACTTGTTAGATTTGCTGATCACGTTCCCACGTTGCTAAAAACCAGCTAATTTCATTTATTCATTTTTGAAAAGAAAAACAAAGTAATTGCCTTCATTCTAAATACTAAATGGACTCCTCGTATATGGGAATTAAATCACTGTTTCAGGAACTATTCAACGAAGGCAGACGATTTATTTTGTTCAATTGGTCAATTTGAAAAGCTGTAACATTTTTTAAATACCGTTATCCTTAATCTCTTTAAACAAGCACTAATATCAGTGTAAAAAGGAAAAGAAAATCGCTCTGCTTTGGGTTTCTGTATTGCCAACATCTCAACAGTACGTTATTGTTAAGTCTTTGCCTTCCTGTTGGCCGTCTGGTTATTTACTTTAGAGTTTGCTTGGTGGAGAATCAGTAGTTTTTTTTTTCTTAGAATGGGGAATCGATAGAGTTGGGAAATTCAATTTCTTCTGTTCTTGACCTCCCCACCTTGTAAATTGGATTTATGATGAGTAAAATTTTTTAAGGTTACCAATTGATGGCCCCAAGTGACCGGTAAGTTAGGTCCCATGCTTATAGAGATGGTAATTTTGTAGCCGATGCTCTTGCCAGCTTTAGTTTAGAGCTTGTCAATTTAACTATTTACCATAATCCTCCTGGAAGGATCATCAATGTATACTTGCTCAAGATTGTATTGACTATTGAGATATCCATCCTGGATTATTCGAAGTGAATTAACAAGATTGGGCGAGGCCCCATTGCACAAAAAAAAAAAAGACAAAAATATCTTTATTAATATTATTTTTTAAAATTAATACATTTTTAGTTAAAAATTTAAACATTCTGTTAAGAAAACATGTAATAGAAGGGCACAAAATTAAATAAGAACAATCACGCAAGAACACAAGAATTTACGTGATTCGGTTAATCAACTTACGTCCACGGGCAGAGAGCTAGTAATTCTATTATTTCTAAGTCAAAACCGGCAAAAGGCCTACAACGGCTATCAAAAGGCTTACAACAATATCTCAAAGCCACCTATTTACATGTTTACATGAATACAAATCAAAATAAATTAGGAGAAACCCTAAAACACTCCTAAACCCGTCCTAACTTGAAGAACCAAGCTAGAAATCACCAAACACGGTCGTGGAGACTAAGACATGGTCGAGATCCGTTGAGACACGGCCTAGATCGTGCATTCGTGTCTTGAAACTGCTAAGCACAAATTACATGCAACAGTTATAACCATTCAACCAATCACGTGCCTTCCTTGACTTATTCATTCACCAATCATGGCTTAATAATTCTTTAACCAAAATTTGATTCAACATTAACAATTCTCCATCTTGAATTGAATTTTCTTCCTCTAACTTAGAATAAAGAATCACTTCTCTGTCACACCCTGAAAGGCCTCAATCTCCACAATCATGAACCGAGCCCAAGCCAAGCTCGAACTTCTCTCCACTTGCTAGCTTCACCTCTTTTACCATCCACACCTAATAACACACCACCCTACATCTTTCCTGTGTTTTTCAGTGATTGCCTTTCTCCATCACCAACACAATTACCATGCCTTGGTTCCTTTGTTGTTACCTCTTGTGGATCAACCTGATTGACCTTTGACTATTCTGGAGTCTCGATCACAAACTCCACCCGTTTTGCAGAACTTACAACAGTACTTAACTCATTAGCAACTACCGAGTTACCAATCAAGGTATTTGTAAATGCCATTCTCCAATTTACCTTTCATCACTACTGATGAACCCTTGAACACCCGAATCTCTCCACCTCTTCCAGAGAACCACAACCTTGCTTACTAAAGTACCAACATAAATCATTTTTTTCGCAACCCTAGGACATACCAAGCAACAAATTTTCTGACCATTCCGTTATGCCTCCTAATATGCAAAGAAGCATTACCTTCAACACTTAGCTTCTCACCATTTTTCAATTTCATTCTGCCTCTCCATTCTCTAAAAGAATCAAACAGTTTTCTAGAAAATGTCATGTGATAACTTGCACCAGTGTTAACAATTTAGCTATCTTCAGATCTAGATGCAGTAACTGTTAAAACTTCATTGATCTCTCCCTCATCAAAATTATCCTAAAACCCTACATAATTATTCTGAACTACTGTTGCCATTGATTCCTTATCGTTTCTCTTATGTTGATAATTCTTTTTCATGTACACATTCTCCGTATAGTGAAAACACCTTAACCTCTACCTATTTCCTATTTTATTATCCCTACTCACAGTTAACTCGGACTCCACACTGTTTCTACATGAACTAGAAGTTAATCTCTTCATTTCTTTAAACAATAGAGCATCCTTAGCATCATTTATCGAGGTACTATTTCTACCAAATATTATAGTATCAACAAAACTTTCATACGAGTCAGGCAAAGAATATAACAGAAATATAGCTTGATACTCTTCCTCGAGTTCAATACCAACACTTTTCAAATCTAATATAATCCTATTAAATTTATCAAGATATTCTTTTACCTGCATCCTTTCGGTCATCTTCAAGGTATGCAACCGCTTTTTCTGATAAAGCTTGTTCTTCAACGACTTCTTCTGATACATACTCTCAAGCTTATTCTACAAGCATGCTGCATTAGTTTCATCAACTATCTCCTTCAAGACTTTATTTGCTAGACTCAATAGAATTGCACTGTGCGTCATCTTCACAATCTCAGCTTTCTATACTACTGTCAGTTCTTCAGGTAATTTCTCTTCACCTTCTAACGTCTCCTCACACTTTTGTTGAACTAGTATCGCCTTCATTTTTAGCTTCCACAATGTGAAATCGTTCGGCCCATTGAATTTCTCAATTTCGAATTTGTACGAAGACATCTTCTTTCAGCAGAACCGAACTCAAGAGTTTCTGAACAAACTTCTATGGCTCTGATATTACTTGTTGGACCCGGTGAACCTTCGGAAGATCTGCCTCGCGTGTGGGTCTAGTGAAGGAACACACTTGTGGGTCTAACATCACATATTTACCTAAAACCCTAAAGCAGTGGGTTATAGGTTCATACCACTTATAAGTCTTTCACACACGTCACAACTCTCCAATGTGGGACAATTATCATTTACACTTGCTTCCTAACAATTTCCCCCTCAAGTGTGAATCTCTTCCATATTAGGTTTATGCATGCTCCCCCTACAACGGAAATCACTCTAAGTATTACGGAATTTCTTGGGCCTCCTCGAGTACTAATGTGGAATTTTAACCCAATAGTACTTTTCATGACTCCACCCATCTACGAGTTGGTTTCACTCATATTAGACACTCCACAAGGGCTTTAACAGTCAACAAAATTCTTCACTATTTTCGTGTTCGCTCATCAGCACGATGTGACCAAAAGCTTTTCCTATAACTCTACCCTTCCGTTTATGAGCTTTTTTGGCCCCTTACACGATAGTTCGAGGCTACACCAGTCAATACAGCTCTTTACCATATTACTGCACTCATCACAAACCACCACTGCACGATACTCGTCCTTGTCCGCGTCCAAGCCGAACCGTTGACTTTGATACCACTTGTTAGGAAAACAGGCGATAGAAGAACGCGTAATTAGGCAATAGTAATCACACAAGAACACAAGAATTTATGTGGTTCAGTCAATCGACTTACGTCCACGGACAGAGAGCTAGTAATTTTATTATTTTTTATTCAAAACTAGAAAAAGGCCTACAATGGCCATCAAAAGGCCCACAAAAATGTTTCTAAGCCACCTATTTATATGTTTGCATGAATACAAGTCAAAATAAACTAGGAGAAATCCTAAAACACTCCTAAACCCGTCCAAACTTGAAGAACCAAGATTTAAATCACCAAACACGGTTGTGGAGACTAAGACACGGTCGAGATCCGTTGAGACACAGCCTAGATCGCCCGTCCGTGTCTTGAAACTGCTAAGCACCAAATTACATGCCAGTCATAACCATTCCACCAATCACGTCCCTTCCTTGACTTATTCATTCACCAATCATGGCTTAATAATTCTTTAACCAAAATTCGATTCAACATTAACTCCTTTCCAAAAGTGAAATTGAAACACGTACATTAACATTACTTCTTGGAAAATCATTTTCGGAGAGAAACAAAATGAAAGAATTAAGCCCTTAATTATTTGGAAGAGTTCCTTTCTTGTCTTCCCATTTGTCCAACCGGTTCTTCGCCTTCTGAACCTGAAAATTGAAATAGCAATTAGGAATTTTTTTCTTATTTTCTTTGGATAATAGAAGTGATAACTAATATGGATGCATGTATTAAGAAAAAACCAAACTATAAATGCGAAACGAGTAAGACACAAGACCACGTCAGATAAAGAAATTAGTTTCCAAAAAAAAAAAGTCAGATAAAGAAATTTAATTACAAAACAATGTAGTAACATGATGATCAATATGGGCTCTGTTCTTGGTGAAGGAGCGAAAGAAAAAGAGGAATGAATGGGACTTGCCTCTTGATTCCAGTCAGTGCGGTAGGTTACATAGAGTAAGATGAAGGTCTGCATCATGGTTCCTCCTATCATACCAGACCATATCCCCTGCACTCCACGAATAACCCTATATCATGCAATCTGCCATGCTTAATTTGAAACTTGCCAGGGACAAGTAATGGAATAATGTTGTCATCGAGTCAGAATCAAGACTTGTTGACATTTGTAATTCTTCTGGTTATTGGTCCAGCAATCAACAAGGACTAAACTGAGATATTGGCGAAACATGTTCTTCTGACCGCTGATTTTATGCTCATTGGTTGGCTAGAAATGATTTAGGCCAACAATTTAGAAGTCATAATTTTCTATTTTTCTCGCAGAAACTTACATAGTTGTTATGCGTTGACAAATTGAGTGTGTCGTCTCTTGATTCTATTAATAGCACAATTTCGTGCCCACTAACTCTCCATCATGCTCTCAGGTGAATCTATTTCTATTTCGTCATTTCTAAGTTAGCTTAACTGGATTGGTTTCTGATTTCTGTGACGGGTTTATTTGTTTAATAAGAAAATCTTTTGTGAATAAATTTAAGAATCACCTTTTATATATTATATTCCATCACGAATATTTGAAGTTGGGTCAGTGAGGATTCTTACCTTTGCTCCATAATCAAACTTGAAACCCAAAAGACATCCCAATGGAATTCCAACCACGTAATAACATCCTACGTTTATGTATGCCACAAAAGCTTGCCATCCACATCCAACGGCAACACCTTCATCATCATTTTTTACCTTTAGTAATATCAAACAAATTAATTTAATTTGCTAAGAAACTATTGTTTATTAACCTGACCAAATAAATTAATCACATAATCAATTAATTATAGTATATATGGGAGTCTGGTACCTGATAAAACTGGTTGAACCCCATTAAGTACGAGAGTGATTGCCAAGAATGGACACAAATCTGAGACTGCGTTGGCCACAATTTCACCATCAGTGAAGGCATAGCTAATTATATGGCGAAGTGAAAGCACAATCACTGCTTCAACCACTGCTATTACGAAGGAAATCGATGTCACCATCACCACCGAAAACGCTGTCGCTTTAGGGTTTCCTGCTCCTATTTCGTTGCTTACTCTAACACTGTACATCATTTAATTGTCTAACCTTTACAACTTAATATAGTATGTCAACAAAAATAACAATCATGATGAAAAATTAAGATTGTCTGACCTTGCCGCCGCATTGAAGCCGACAGAGACCATGAACAACAAGCCAGATATAGACATGCTGCGAACATAAAATTATTTACATATGTCATCATCAGTATTAATGTTGTTGGTCCTTGAATTACAATTGTTATTGACTTATTGCATTCTATAGTGCTTATGAACTTAAGATAGTGGAACCAACTCCTGGCAGGTCAACCAGCTGGTCTCGTAACTGCAAGTCAAGTCTTTGGGGAAGCTATAAAACAGCTTCGGAAAATCCTGAACTTGCGAGTTGTGTGATTGAACTTTGAGACGATAAAAAAATATATATATTCACCGACTTTATAGATGATTCTAAAAGTATTAAACTATTTTTCTGAACGAAAAACAAAGTATGTGTGAGTACTGAAAAATCACATTTGATTTGTATCACATTTTTAGCTCACCAACCCTAATTTAGAAAAACTAATATATATCATAATAAGAAATTACATGAGTCCAAGTCAAAGTAAAGAATTACCATATGGAAAGTGAGTCCAAGGCAATCTCAGGATTATCTAGTAGTCCAGCGATCAACACTAACACCTGAAAATACCAAGTCTCCAGGCACAGCATTACTGCGGATGCTGAAGACAACTTGAGGAACTCCCAAAGTCCTGAAAAAGCCTGCAGAGTAAAGCCAGCCCAAGTGTGCTTACACCGACCACTTTTTACCACATAAACAAACTGGGCAGCCACAATTATCCACCAAGACAAGCTCAACACCAAGGACGCCCCTATCAACCCCATTCCTAACTTGTACATGGCCACCCAACTCAGCAACAGGTGTATAACAAGTGTTGCTGCTGATATTATTGCACTTGGTGTCACTATACTTTGTGCTTGAAGGAATTTTTGGATTGGAAAGTTCACGGCGTAAGCAAAAATTTGTGGGATTAGGCCGTAAACGAAGATTGCGGCTGCTGATGCAATTTCATTGCTTTGTCCAATTAAGATTAGGATTGGCTTTGATAAAACGTAGACGATGGTTAATGGTATGGCTGTTAGAGAAAGAACAAGGGTTGCTCTCTGAAGGTATGTGCCTAACATTTCGTATTTGTGGGCTCCGTAAGCTTGGCAGCATAGAGTTTCCACCGCGCTGCCCATTCCCAACTACAAAAAAAAATGCATATATAAGGAATTTTTTAAAGATGAAGTTAAGTCCAATTTTAAAATGGTATCAAAACGCAATAAACTTAAGAGATGGGAATATGCGTACGAGGATAGACAAGGAGAATGTGCTAACTAATTAGTACCATGAGACCATAGGCAAAGAGTTGGACGCCGCTGTTGCCAAGAAAGGCGGCTGCAGGCTGAAGATTGCCAAGGTGACCAGCCAAGATTCTGGTGGACAAGGACATGAAGTAATTGACCATGTATACGAAGACGGCAGGTGCAGCCAGTGGCCAGAGGAGCTCTAGTTCAACCCGAGATGCTGAGTAGAGCCGTTTGAGAGCGGCTGCCCTGAATCCGCCAGCAAGTTCTCCAGCCTGGAATCCACTCCATTGTAGTTAGCAGTTTCAGGTTCTGAATCTGAGTGTGAAATCAGAATGGGTTCATGGAGTTGAGAAAGAGATTCCATTTTGGAGATTGTTATCTAAAGGAATACTAGTCTTAACAATTTTGTTGGCTAGAATGACAGACCGGTTATATCTAGACTTCAAAGCACGGACTCGAGTCGGCTTATGAAACACGTGTATCTTGACACTCGAAGGGTTTTAATGCCCTTATTCGTTGAGCACTACGTTTTAATTAAGCTCCATTTTATTTTAAAAAAAAATTAGTTATCTTGAATTTTGTCTAAAAATTATTCTGTTAATTCGCTTGTCTTTGTATGGGTACATTTGGACATATACATCCGAACGTTATCAACTGATTGTTTTGTTTCCATTGGACGTTTGGACAGATTAGCCGAGTGGTAATTGGCACATAATCAATTAATGTGTTCAAATCAACACAAATTAATTTGGAGTATACACCTGGAAATGACGAACAAAGAGACACATACAATATGTCGAGGGACGATATGGTTGGTTTTAGAGCGACCCCCATTTTTTCAAAAAAAAATCACACCGTAAATTTGTTTGAAAGAGACCCTTTTTAAAAAGATAAATCAAACCATAAATTTGTTTTGAAAGAGAGTATATATGGTTGATAATTAATAACACTTATTATAGAAAATAAAATTAAAATATAGGAAAAAGAACCAGTGAACCCTAAACCGCATATTCAATTTTAAGAGTGACGAGTGCACAAGATTTAATGGTGAAAGAGTAATGCTTAATCTTTAAGCTAAAAAATGAAGATGGGTACATATATGTGGCTTGACTGCTTTGGCAGTGAGTAAAGAAACTCATTTATGCTTTTGAGAACAATTAGCTTAGCCTTAGCGGTCAATTTAGAGTTGTCAGAGTCTTAAGCGATGTTTAGGAGATTTTTATAAAGGAGCTGGAACATGCAGATATGGTGAAAATTTTGAGGATAACGTTTGTGGGATAACCACATCCGTCCTTCCATTCGTCATTTTGAGTTTTTATCCTCTTTCGCATATTTCAGTCGTGTTAGATTAATGTATATTGTCCATCAACCAAACACGTAATCTATATATTAATATAAATAAGAATACATTCATAATATTATAATATTTGTCAATCTAATTAAGTGACATTTGACAAGATATTAATGTGACATGTATCACAATCAATACAAATTTATACATTTAGAAATTTGTACTAATGATAAATCTTTAATAATATATTAAATTTTACATAACTAATTGTAGAAAGAAACTAATGTAAAGTATAAATCCATTTATTGGGTCTCATAAAAAAATAATTCTATATATTTTATTACGTATAAGGTAATATTGCTATATAATAAATATTACCACACAATTAATTTAAACTTTTAATAATCTTAACAATTATTAGTTATAAAAATAAACCATACGAGATATAAGTTAATTTTTTAACTACAAAGATAAATAAAATGAGTCATATGATGATCCAAATTAATTATAAAGATAAATCAAATAAGTTAATTTTAAATCTACTATACTTTCTAGGAAATATTCCTACAAATATTGTAAACGTCCCACAAATTTAGCACCATTACATTAAATAACAATGATTAATGAGTTTATATATCAATCAAACAACTTAAATTAATAAATAATGTAAATTGATATTAGTAAATCAAATCAAAGAAACAAAAATTGCTCAATCATTCAAAAAAAAATTGCCCTTTTGAGTTAGCTTTATAGATATATTAATTAGATATATTAATATAAAGCTATTCCATTACCCACATTAATTAAATCTCATGTGTCATTTTCTTAGAATTTTGATTTCTTAGAAAATTATAATAACCAATTAATTGTTTATTCAATCTTATGTGTCATTTCCCTATAATTATGAATTTTTTCAATTATTCAAAAACAACAGTTAAGTTTACACATAATTTATTATGGTAAAATTCCCTAAATTCCGGTTATACAATGATTTATTCAAAAAATTGGCATAATGTCTTTCCTTATTGGAAGATGATGCTCGATTTTACAGTACTAAAATTATAGTTTGGTTCATGAGTAGATTTTCTTAAAATCTTATAAAATTATTGGTTAAAACATCAAAATAGTATTTTTGCATGGAAGCATTGTCCTGCGATGAAATAATTTTATTTTTCATATAATTTATTGTTTTCTAAAAAAATATAAATTGCATTTAAACAATATTTTTAATATTCCATACTCTACAATATTTTTGCTTAATTTATTCTTCTATTGATATTTGATTTTTTGTCTTTACAATTAATAAATTATGAAAAATAATATTCTCTACAATTAATAAATTATGAAAAATAATATTTTTTATTCTAATTTATAGAAAAGGAGCAGCTAAAAAAATCCTGGACTAACGCCCGGACACAACACTAGTATCTTTAAAACCTATAGAACAATTGTTTATCAGAAAAAAAAAATTGTAGGAGTGCATCAAAATTAGATAAGCGAAAGCCTTGCTGCTGGGCTTGTCCACAATTTGCCTATGTCAATCGTTGTTTTTTTTAAATTTAAAATATTTTCATGACAAAAAAAATTATCTGTTCTATGATCCTTTTTCATAAATATAGAATAACAAATATCACGGAACTATATAAATAAAACTCTAAATTGATGGTACTTAATCTAATAAGGAATAGGGTGAATTATGACTTCGTCCCTGTGCTGAGGGATGAAATCATTGATTTTTAAAAACGCAGGGACGAAATTACATATTATTATTTTTTGAACATATTATAGCAAACTACAGGGACGAATCATAATTCACCCTAAGGAATAGTTACGAAAAAAAGAATTGGATGCTTAATGATCAGAAGCTAAACATAAATTTGCTAAATAAAAAAATTCAAAAAACTCAATTTAAAACTAAAATAAAAAGAAGTAGAACACCAAGTTTTTCTGTACCTATACAACTTGACAATGCGAACCCCTGCTATTGTAAAAACAAAAAAAAGGTCCCAATACTCAGAAAATCTATGTAAAAGTCAAAAGCTGACGACTTTAGTGGTCAATTCCTTTACTTGTCCCCTGCTTGCCTTTACTGAAGTTACTTTCTTGACATTAGATTCAATAGAATTAAAGGAAAAAGAAATAGAGTGATTTGTTTTAGTCTTTAAATGAAGAGAATGTTACTGACTCACATTTAAATGTAAAACTAAGAATTAACAGGATGATTTTTTTTATTATTAAAAATAAAAAGTAAAAAGAGTATATATGAGTTAATACATCCCTTTAAGGGTAAAACATCAAAGAAATGTAAATACAAATGATCACAGGATCTGAAAATGATTAGTCATTTTAAGATCATCATAAATCAGGCTGCCATAGAATTGAGGATATCCATGCCACCAAGTGTCAATAAGAGAGGAACACCCATAGTTAGCTAACTTGTCCGCAACACCATTACCCTCTCTGTAAATATGGCTAACCACCACGTGCATCTGATCAAGTAAAATCTAACAATTAGACCATTCAACAGCGACAACCCATGGCACATCAGTTGCTCGAGATTTAATAATATTAACCACATAAGTGGAATCATATTCCAGCCACATGTGGTGCCACCCTTTCTCCCAAGCCTTTTTGATTGCATATAAAGCAGCACGCAATTCCGCCACATAAGCTGGGGAAGAACCTGTGTGAAAGGAAAAACAAGCCAAAGGGAAACCCCTGCGATTCCTAAAAACACCACCAACACCAGAGGAGTTAGTGGAACTAGAAAAAGAGCCGTCAGTATTTACCTTAATCCAATTATCAAGAGGTGGCTGCCAACGAAATGAGATAGTGTGAAGAGGCTTTGGTTGTCGCGGATCAATGTGCAATTGTCTCAACACATTAAGTTCTGCTATAGAGTTAGTCATAGACTTGACATTCAACAAATTGCACTCATGAATAGCACACCACAAGGACCGCAAGAAGGCATGGATGGT
Source organism: Flueggea neowawraea (assembly GCA_948243855.1). Lineage (NCBI taxonomy): Eukaryota > Viridiplantae > Streptophyta > Magnoliopsida > Malpighiales > Phyllanthaceae > Flueggea > Flueggea neowawraea. The sequence continues at coordinate 14,209 of CAODLS011953596.1, forward strand.
TGGCACCATGTTCTCAAATATGGCATTGTTTCTAGTCCTCCAAACCAGCCAAACCATTGTGACATCTGCTACCTGCCATAGTGCATGGACTTGAGTGCCAAAACGATGTTGTATAGTAGATTGTATAATCACCTTAAGCAAGTTGTTGTTGGGAAGAGTCACTCCAAACAATGAATACATTGCACTCCAGCCTTCTCTTGAAAACTTGCAATCCACAAAGAGGTGATCAATAGACTCCAAATCATGTTGACATAAGAGACATATGGAAGGGCGATGGAATCCACGTCTTGACAGCTTTATCTCTATCTCTAGTTTTTTCTGGATGGCCTTCCAGCAAGTAATAAACCTAGATGGGGGAATATAATGGGACCAAATAAAATTGCACCATAGTTGAGTCTCGCCACGACCTCTTAGAGAGTCATACAGTAATTTGGTGGTAATATTCCCATTCTGAGATCTAGTCCAAATCGGTATGTCGGTATCATGTCGCATTCTTTGGATATTATGGAGTGGATCAATGAGACTAGGGAAAGAAACCTGAAAATATAAAGGTAAATCTCATACACCATTGGCATGGAAATCCTTAACAAGACCAATTGATTAGTTGATTCTACCCCCGAGCCTATCTCCAATGGTAGGCAATATCCAACGGTCTCTCAAGAAATCTTTATTGCTATTATCCCCCAAAAGCCACATCGACTCATTATATAAGCTTAAATAACAGCTTTTAATAGAGCTCTAGATTGATGAACCAATATAATTAGAACGAATATCCCCATTCGGCCGCAAGAACCGAGTTTTGAGAACCTGACCAGCTAGCGAATTACCCTCAAGAACTTTCCAAGCAAGCTTACTTAACATAGAATCATTCATGAGTTAAAAATGTTTAAGATTCAACCCTCCTTCTGCAATAGGTGTGTAACATTTATCTCATTTCTCCGTAATTAATTTCCTAGCAATAATGGAACCAGACCAAAGAAAATTGCGAGTGTCCTTTTCCAAATGACGTAGCAAACTTAAAGTCCATTTGTAAATAGAGAATGAGTGCAACAAAGAGCTAGAGATAACTGACTTGATGAGAACTAACCTGCCAGCCTGTTATAGAGTATCACCTTTCCATTTAGCGAACTTGGATAATATTTTGTCTGCAATTGGCTGCAACCATTTACACCTTGGGGCCCCACTAAATAAGGTGCCCATTCTCATGTTGGAGCGATTTCGGAGCATATCTCTTTTCCTACGAGTAACCACTGACCCCAGATAGATAGAAGATTTATCCAAACTCACTTCATGCCTAGACAAAGCACCATAGGCAGAAAAAATAGCATTTAGAGTATTAATTTTGTGCAAAGAAGCAACACAAAAAATCAAAATGTCGTCAGCATAAAATAAATGAGAGGGAAAAAGTGAACGATTAAACTTGATAAGTTGCAACTGGCCGTTGTAAACTGCTTGCGAAATCCGCAGGCTTAGAAAGTCCTCGACAATACAAAAAATGAGTGGGGAAAGAGGATCCCCTTGTCTCACCCCCTCATACAAGGAAAATACCCACAAGTCTCGCCATTGAAAATAATAGATAATCTAGCGGACTTAAAAATAGCAAGAAGCCAGCCTTGAAAAATGGGCGAAAATCCAAAAGTATTAAGAACATGAATAACAAAATCCCATTCAATGGTGTCAAAAGCTTTTTTAATGTCAACCTTTATTGCCATGTTGCCACCATTATGATTCAACATGTTTACTCTTTCAGAAGCTAAGCCAATACACTCTGAGATATTTTGATTCTTCAAAAACCCAAATTGATTAGGAGAGACAATACGAATGGCAATAATAGACAATCGGTCTGCCAAAATTTTTGTAATAACCTTGAAAATAAAGTTGCTGAAAACAATGAGGCGAAAAGCAGTCACCTGAATGGCCTCTCGGGTCTTCAGAATCATAACCATATTACTAGAGTTGAGACCCGTAGTCATCAATCCGGTAATGAAAAAATATCTCACAACATCACATACCTTTAGGCAAACAATGTCCCAATATGCTTTGAAGAATATACTAGAAAATCCATCCGACCCGGGGGTGCTGTCAGCATCCATAGAAAAAACAGTTTCACGGATGTCTTCATCAGTCGAAACATGAGTGAGCATACTGTTGTCATCAGCAGTTACACTAGATGGAATGACAGAAGCCAAAGAAGAGAAGTCCCGAGAAGGCCCGCTGGTAGAATGAAATAAGTTCTGAAAATAACATGTTACATGATTCTGTAAAGGTAGCTTATCAAAAACCAAAGTGCCATCAATCATTAAACCATGAACTGAGTTGTAGATACGGCGACGTGCAATGGCATTATGGAAAAAGAAAGAATTTTGATCACCCCCTTTAAGCCAACGTATACGACTTTTTCCACAGAGAAACGCCTCTTTTTAGGTCAAATGAAGATCCAAGGCATTATGGGCGTCCATTTCAGCCTTAAGCAGAACGTTTGAGACACCGTGTTGCGCAATATCCAATTGAGCTACCGCCAATTGAGATCGGGCAACAGTAATGTTGGTGTCAATGTTTCCAAAGGCCTCATGATTCCACTTTCTAAGACCCACACGAAGATGTTTGAGCTTGTTACACAAGATGTTGATGCATTTCCAGTGCAATAAGAATTTCTCTAGGAATCGGTAATGAAACTACGCAGATCTGGGTGAGTCATCCACATAGCGTGGAACCTGAACCGTGCAATTCTATAAGAAGATTCCTTAGCACAAGACAACAACAGGGGATAGTGATCAGAACAATGTCTTGCGAGAATAGAACAAGAGATTTCAGTCCAAAACAACAGAAAATCCAAGGAACTAACTGTACGATCAAGTCTACTATCAATTCGTTGAGTATTAGGCCCACTTTTACACCAAGTGTATTTGGCACCCCCGACAAGGCACGTCACTAAAGCTACAATCTTATAAGAACTTTCTGAACTCCAAACATGGTGGGAAAGGTGGAGGATGACCTGTCTTTTCATGAGCCAAGAATTGAATTGAAATCCCCGATTATAGCCCACTGAAATAGAGCCGATAAGAGTTGTCCACGCAAAACATTCCACAAATCGCGTCTCCTGTTAGACCAAACACTAGCATAAATGAAGGTGAGCCGAATCAAACAGTTATACATATGAAAATCAATTGAAATAACTTGATCATTAATAAAAGAATGAGAAACAATAGGAAAATCCCTTATACGAAGAAGCCATAAGGAAGGCAGAGGCTTATCATTAACTGTGACCAACTCCAAATTTAGGGCTAACCAAAACCTGTGAGAGATCGAAGAAAAATCCATCATAGGTTCAGCTAGGCCCACTAAGTTAGGAGAATAAACAGAACATAAATTGTGAAGGACCTTTGAGTTTGGACATTTCCAATGCCCCTGCAATTCCAAAAGAGGAGCTTCATAAATTGAGGCGTGATGGTGGAAGTCGATTATGCTTTGAAGCGAGCACCGACAAGAGAGGCTTTCCTTTATTGATGATTTTCTTCCCTTTATTGATGATTTTCTTCCATTTTGGACTAACAGTCTCCCAACCGACATTCACCTCCATGTTTGCTTTATCAGCCAGCGTATAGTTTCCTATAATCTGTGGGTTATCAGGGGATGCCGAGTGACTAGTGATCTCTGAATTAGCTGCAATTGGAAGAGGTTTCGATGTCGAGTCCACTTGAGCTGGTAAGGATGAAAAAGCCATTGGCAATGTTGAATCAGTAGGCAATGCCATAATGTCAGTAGTAATGATCACTTCCAATCCTTAAGCATTGGCACCAACTATTTCTTTTGTCAAAGATTCAGACACTTTAATAGCAACTATAATAGTAGGCACCATAGAATGGTCTGCAACAGAATCTGTTACCATAACTAAGTTCTGCTACTCTGAAGCCTGCATATGGATTTCCTGACTGACCTCCACAGGGACAGATAGAGCAACATTAGGGCCGTGCATAGTTCCAGTGTGAATAGTTATATCAATGTCCTTTTGAACCCATTTCTTCACTATAGTTAGATGTGTAGGTTTTACTGTAGAATCCTTAGGCTTGGATTGATCCAAAGGCTTAGCATTCCCGTGACAATCATAAGAATAATGTCCAATGGAAGAGCAGATATTACAAAAGGTCGATAAATTTTCATAAACCACATCAATCCACAGAGAGTGCACATTTGTTTTAACATGTAAAGTTTCATGAAGCTTTTATGCAAGATCAATATCAACAAGAATTCTTGCAAAGTGGCCAAGTTCACCATCTATTGTTTTAGCATCAATTCGCAATGGAACACTAATACCCCATGCAATTTCAGCTAACAACTTTTCATGCCAGAACTCATATGGCAACTTATACAAGCAAACCCAAACCTGAGCAATAGTGATTTTCTGCGCCTCCGGATCAAACCCAGCTGTCCAAGGCTGTAACCGAAAAATCCCTAGTTGCAATCAAATAGCACCCTTGCTCCAAACCAATTTCTGATCATCTGCAGTGGTCAGATAAACGTGGTAATAGCCCTTTCCAATTGAAATAAGTTTCCAATTGTTTTTAATCCCCCAGACAGTAGCAATTTTATTTTTGAGAGCCGCGTGAGTCCATGGTGTATCACCATTGGACAGGACAATTCGACCAATGAGGGAGAACTTACAATCATGGATTTTATCCTCATAGACCTCCTGAGAAACTTTGACAGAAACAAAGCCTCCTAGGTCTTTTACAACCGATGCCAAGGTTGTATTGGAAATCTGGCTATTGATGGCAGTGACGAGACGACACCAGTAGGAATAGAATCAGAGGCCTGATCTGTGACAACAGCCTCGTATGAGGGGGAGTAATTGTACCAAAACGGTATGGTGTGACTCGACCGCATGAGGAGAGTGTGGGTTTTGGCCGGACGTCCCCCACATCAGAGATCGACGAAGAAGGAGGAGCTGAGTAAGGCTGAGCCGATCGAGTTCAAACTTGAAAAGGCAGAGATGAGGGTTTTTTTCCAAGAATTAACAAGATGATTACAAACAAATTATCTAAGAATCTAGAGTTTAATTACTATTCAAATTGTAAAAATTGAGCTCAACTTCAACTATTACTGTAGATATCCCAAAGAGGTGCCCACATTCTACAAGGTTTACTCAATGACATATCCTATCGAAATTGATTCTAACACTATCACATACACCTAACAATGTTGGATTTGTACTGTTGATGGACAGAAATAACACCAAAGGAGTAATCTGAAATATATTTCAGGGATGAATATTATTGATCACTTTCTTTAACAGTACTTCCCTACTTATTTTTATGATTATGCCTACGCACGTATGTCAACTTCGTATGAAAACAACCAACAATCGCTAATAAGTTTATAATCTAACAATATTAAAAACATTTAACAAATTGGACTCTCTCTCTTCCCTTCTAGAGAGAGAAAATCCTCTGAAATCTGGAATCTAGGGTTTCTTTCTTTTTCGGTCTCGACGCTTACGCCTTCCAATTATGGGTCAAAAGGGCAAGAAATCCAACCGCTCTGAAGTCAATCTTGTTGATTTTGTGATGGATTTTGGTGATTCTCCTTAGGATTCTCAAGAATTGTTCCAATTGCAGAAGATTGGTAAAAGTTCTAGTGCTCCAGATACTTGTACCTCTCCCATGGATGGGCCAGGTCTGCAAGATCCTCCCTCTGCTCCTCCCAGGACTGCCCTTATTGGGACGATATTGGATGTCCCGGTGGTCTTGGGATCTCCTCCTCAGCGACAATGAACAGTTGTTTGCTCAAAATCGAGATCGGCCTGCGAATGGGTCTTTCAGGTTTGTGCCTCCTTCTGTCGGGAATGGGTATAGAGTTGCCCGATTTTCTCATGAGGAGTTAGTGGATGAATGTGCAAAATGGAAGCATGATGTGGTTGGGAGTGTCTATGGTCTCATTCATCGGTTTCACGCCATTGAAAGCTTTACTATTGCTAGATGGAAAGCTTGTGGGTTACTCTCTGTTCACAGGGTATCTTAAAACGTTTTTCTATTCAATTTTAAGAACGATGAGGCTAAAAATCACGTTCTGAATGATGGCCCCTATACGTTTAACCTTAGACCCTTGCTCCTCCAAGCATGACGCCCTCTTATGAGCTTTGATTTGTGTCAAACCCAGCAGGTACCTGTTTGGGTGAGATTCCCTCTCCTACCTCTTGAATTTTTGTCATTGAAAATGCTCAGCCGAATTGGTAGTTTGCTTGGGACCCCTTTATATGTTGATCAGTGTACTTTTAGACGGAAAAAATTGGGTTTTGCCCTTTTTTTGTGGAAATGGAAATTGTTGGGCCATTTCCGGATCAGATTACCCTTAAGGATGATCTTGGAAACCAAATAAAACAAAAGATTGAGTATGATTGGCGCCCAATTCCTTGTTCTACATGTAAAGGCGATGGACATACTTCTTCACAATGCCCGAGCAAAAAAGGGAAGGTTAGGCAAATATGGCAGGACAAACACAATAAAGGCGATGCTCATATGGCTTCTGAGCCCATTCAAGTTGGGGTAAATGAAGTACGGCCTTCTATGGCACCTTATAGAGGTGATGTTCCTATGGCTTCTGAGACATTTCTAGTTGGGGCAAATGAAGTGTGGCCTTCTATGGAACCTGTTCCAAATTCTAAGGTGAGTACTAGCACCTCTGCGCTGAGTTGGGAGTCTCAATGCCCTATTAGTGGTGCTGAGAAGGCTGGTACCTCTCCTAGATGTGTAGCATCCATGGCTTCTCCTGTAATAATCTCTACCTCAGTTGATGGTATACATAAGGTGTTGGATTCTACTATGACTACTGAACAGGAACTGAGTTGTGTTATGAAAGGAAAACGGGTGGCTAAACCTCCTGATCGATATTGATGCTAGCCTCCTGGAACATTCGGGGGCTAAACGACCCCGCGAAGCAAACATTGTTGCGTAGGTTCATCATTGATCAGAAGCTATGGGCAATAGGTGTTATTGAAACTCAATTTAGGGAGGTTAACAAGGAGAAAATATTTCAACGCTTGCATCTTAGGAATTGGGCCATGTTTACCAATTATGACCACTCTCCTCTTAGGAAAATTTGGCTATTGTACAGCCCTAATGCTGTTGCTATCAGGGTTATACACTCTTCAACTCAGCTTATTCATTGTCATGTGTAATGGAATACTTCTCAGTTCCTATGGACATTTGCTTATGACCCAATTAGATGGTGGACAAGAAGCATTTGTGGTCCTTTTTGACTCAGTTAGCTAGTATTGTGCACTCTCCTTGGTTGCTTCAAGGGCATTTTAATGCAGTGCTTCATGATGGTGAAAGGCTAGGAGGTAATCTTGTTGATCAGGAAAGTTGATCTAATTTTCATAATTGTTTAATATGATGCAATTTATAGGAACTAAAAAAGAACGGAGTGCAGTTCACTTGGACTAACAATCAAAGCGGGGAGGCCAGAATCTAGAGGGTCTTGGATCGATGCTTGTTCAACAATCATTGGCTGGATACCTTTGGGGATTCTTACTATGCTAGCCTGCCATCTGGTATTTCTGATCATTCCCCTTTACTTGTGAACTTGCGTTTTACTTTTAACTTAAGGGGGTCAAGCCATTCCGATTCTTTGATATGTGGCTTCATCACCCACAATTCAAAGAAATTGTCTCTACTGTCTGGAGTAAACATGTCCCTGGATGCATGATGTATTCTGTTTGGCAGAGATTAAAAATACTGAAATTTAAACGGAAAAAACTGAATAGGGATCACTATTCTGATTTCTCTAATAGGGTGGCTCATCATAAGCAGCTATTGGAGACTGTTCAGACCAACCTTAATCTGGCTCCCTTAGATACAATTCTTTTAGCTGAAGAAAGAACTATCTATGGTGAATATAAGTAGTTACTTGTCTGTGAGGAACAATTTTTTAAACAGAAAGCTAGAGAAAAATGGGTCAAACTGGGGGATTCAAATACCAAATACTTTCATAATTTGGTTAAGTCTAGAAGGGCTCACAATAAGATCCTAAGTCTTTCTCTAGATGATGGATCAGTCATTGTTGAGCAATCAGACATCTCCAATGCTATGATTGAGTATTGCCAGAATTTGTTGGGGGCAGATAATAATGTCCGGACACATGCTAATCTAAGTATTCTTCAGTGTAGTGCGCTGGTAACCAATGATGAGGCATAATCCCTTTGCTCTGAGGTTACTCCTGAGGAAATTAAGCGAGCTCTTTGGGGTATTGATGGGTTAAAAGCCCCTGGGATTGATGGTTTCTCTGGCACATTCTTTAAAGAATGTTGGCATATTGTAGGGCCTGATATTACTACTGCAATAAAGGGGTTCTTTACTACTAGTAAACTTTTGAGGCAAGTTAACTCAACTACTCTCACTATTATACCTAAAGTAGCGGTCCCAACTTCATTAAATGATTTTGGCCCATTGCTTGCTGCATAGTGTTATATAAAGTCATCACCAAAATTATGTTTGCTAGGTTGAGTCAAATTTTACCTAGAATTATCCATCTTAATCAGTCTGCCTTTGTGGGGAGCAGGAGCATAGTTGACAATGTTCTGTTGGCACATGAAACTGCAAATTGTGCTATGAAAATTGATTTGCACAAGGCCTATGACTCTATTCATTGGGACTTTGTTGAGGAAGTTTTACTTGGTCTTGCATTTCCTCAAAAGTTTATACAATGGATTATGACTTGCATCCGCACTTGCTCTTTTTCATTAATGATCAATGGTTCCATTGAGGGTTATTTTGTGGGAAAGAGAGGTTTAAGACAGGGAGACCCGATATCTCCTCTCTTATTTCTCATCTGTATGAAGTATCTCTCTAGGCCTTTCGATCTCAAAATTTCATCTTCTTTTAAATCTCGCTCTGGCTGCAAAAGTTTGAAATTAATTCATTTGTCATTTGCGGATGATCTTATGACTTTTAGTGGTTCTCAAATTGAATCTGTACAGGCTCTTATTGACATTTTGGTCCACTTCTCATCTGTGTCGGGCATGAAAGTGAATGAGGGGGAAAGTTCCATTTTCTTTTCAAGAACCAAGGATGAAGACAAATAGAACATATTGAGTCTTCTGAAGTTCAATGAGGGGAGGCTGCTAGTTAAGTACTTGGGAGTGCCTCTTATCTCCTCTAGATTAAAGAAAGAACATTGCACAGTGCTTGTTAACAAAATCTGCTGCAGAATAAATAATTGGACAGCCAAAGTTCTTATCTTATGCCGGTAGATTACAATTAATCAACTCTGTTTTGAGAAGTGCGCAGGTCTACTGGTGCTCCATCTGCATTTTGCCTAAGGTGGTGATCAAAGAAATTGACTAGAAATGCAGGCCTATCCTTTGGTTAGGCAAGACTGTATGCAAACTGAAGATTGAAGGAGGGTTGGGCATTAAGGATCTTCTTGCCTGTAACAAAGTAGCCACTGGTAAGAAAATTTGAGATTTGCTAACTGCTAAACAATCCTTATGGGCCATTTGGATAACTAGGCAAAAGTTGAAAAAGTTGAGCTTCTGGGGGTTGAATAAACCACTGGATTGCATCCAGAACTTATTCGCAGCTTTGATTATTGTCTTGGTGATGGCAAATCTTTCTCATTCTGGTATGATCCCTGGCTGAATGGTAAATCTATTGCTGATACATTCCCTTCACTTTGCATTTCGCATTCAGGCATCCCTGGAGAGGCCACAGTTGCAGAGGTTTGGTACACTAATAGCTGGCATCTACCTCCTCTTCTAAATGATGATTTTGTTTCTGCATGGCATATGGTTTCCTTGGTAAACTCAAATGCAGACAGATCTGATAGAGTGCAGTGGAAATTTTCCTCTATAAGGCACTATGTAGTTAAAGCTGCTAGGAATTTTTTAATAACTAAGAACCTACGGGTTGGTTGGTTTTCATTAGTTTAGGGACCCGAACACATTCCCAGGTGCAGCTTTACCCTTTGGTTGGCTCTCCAAAACAAGCTTGCTATTAAAAGTCGCTTGATTAAGTGGGGTTATGTGCCGGATGATCTTTGTGTCTTTTGTAATTCCCACCCTAAATCTGTGGATCACCTGTTTTTTGCTTGTGATTTTGTTGCAAATGTTTGGCTGCAATTACTCCCTCATTGCAGGAATCAGTGCAGGATTTTACCTTGGTGTAGGGAAGTGAGTTGGGTCTCGTTCAAATCACGAGGCAAATCTTTGCTAAGTCGCACTAGGAGAGTGTTGTTTTCTTCAGCTATCTATGGGATATGGGTAGAACGAAATAGAGTGACTTTTCAAAATTTGTCTCCAGATGCTGAGAGAGTTGTAAATTTTGTGCTTAATAATGTCAAACTTAGAGTTGCAGGATATGCTGCTGTGAATAAGGCTGTTTAGACTAGTACTTGTGTGTTTCATAATTTAGTCATGTATAGTTTTTTTTTGTTGTTGAGTATATGCCATATTTGGTTCATCTCTCGCTCATTATTATCTCTTTGTCTAAATGTGAGTCATAGCTCGGTAAAAATGATCGATAATGAACCAATGGAAATGTACCTTTGTACAGTTATGCAATACAAGTTGATTTTTAACAAAAAAAATATATTAAAAATGTTTTCAATATTCTCGGCAAAAACACATTTTGAATATTGAAAATTGAGGATTTTAATTTTAATAAGAGAGGCGAATATAGAACAAATAAAAACGAACACTCAATATAATTTGGAATCATTGATATTTATAAATAATTAAGTTGAAGAACACTTGACTATGATGAGTAGAGATGACACGCATTTTTCTTAGTTTTTGTGGCTTTCTTATGGTTTTCTTATATGATAACTTAAATAGAGTTAAGAGGTTTTGCTTTGTTTAATAGTGAAATGTGTTTTTATTTTGGTTTCTTGCCCGTCGTTTGGGTTATATTTAACTATTCATTTTATTTTCTTTTTCACTAATAAATTTGAGTTCTTGAAGATAAAAAGATCATATTAGATATACCAATGATATATCCTGTTATGACTATTGATTCTCGATTCTCATATTTTTATTAAAAAAAAAAAGGTCAATCAAACTTCCTAGCACTTCTTTATTTTTCATTCATGTACATCTTGTCTGGGCATATCAAACAGAATGTGGCTCCTTATTATTGTCGTCCCACTTATCCAATCGTTTCCGTGCTTTCTCAAACTGAAAAAAGGCAACAAAAAAAAAGTAAAATAAAGCTAAAGTAGACACTATTTTTGGGCTGCCCAATATTCTTTTAGGTTTACTACCATATTGTGTCAGATTTCTCCATCACATAATAATTCTCTTGCGAGCAGGTTGATGAACTTTATATATCTACATTCTTTTGTTTCATCTTATAAGAAATGGAAATTTGATTTTTGACGTTGAACATCAACTCACCATTTACCAAATCTATCTCCCACAAAAATCAGGGATGGAGCTAGGAATAAATTCCGGTGGAGCTTTAATGTGACTATATACATAATTATATCATATATATACCAAACACAACACATATAAAAACATGTTTTTCTCTTCACATTTTATCATACAATCAACAAAATTCACTAAAATTTATCTCAAACAAACACCTTCATTATTAAATTTTGGAAAAAAGAAAAAACACTCCAGTTATATATGTTATCAATAGTTCTATGACCACTATAGTATTTTCGAGGCTTATTATCTTTATTAGGTACTTATTCCGTGTAAAAGTTAAAATATTAAAAATAATAATTACTAAAATAATTATATATTTGAAATCTCAAAATACTAAAACAATGAAACAAGCAACACTCTAATATAGCAATTTTAGGCCCCGTTTGTTTTAGGCAATTGCGTTTCACAACCCTGAGGTGGTGGAACGCACGAAAACGCTCCATCAACCAATAAAACAAACAGGTCTTAATTTTTAGCGGATCACATATTACTAATTTAAAATGGAATTGTAGTAAATGTTTGATTTTAAAGATTTGAAGATTAAATATACCTCTTTGTACCAAACTGTTCGATATACAAACCAAATAAGGATGAGAGTTTGCATGAGAGTGCCACCTACCATCCCACACCATATTCCCTGTCACCACAAATATACACACAATAGTAGTTGATTGAAGATATATTATACAAGTCGTCATTAAATTTTGATCTATTTATTGGTATGATCCTCTATTTTAATTTGTTCAAAGTAATCAACCTTTAACGTTTCTATTATGTTGTCCAATCCAATGTGATCATTAAACTGTAAGCTATACCATGGTCACGACTAAAATAAACACTCAAGTAATTAGAGTATTGTGATAAAATTAAAGTGAGTAATTACACTAGAAGTACTAAAATTCAGTTATCATACTAAAACATCATCAATGAATAAAATCAGTTGTATAAAACATATAAAAAAAACAACAGCAGAGTTTTTAACCAATAAAATGAATATTTCTTAATAATTAATGTTATTAGAACTGATGAATTTATACCCACCTTTTCAACCCAATGGAATACCAATAAAATAGAAGCAACCCACATTAACATATGCCACAAACTTTCGCCATCCACTCCCAACGGCCACGCCTATATATGACAAGTCCATTCAAACCCAACCTCAAATTAAAAATTGGAAGAAAAAAAAATGTATCCTAATTTAGAAGTGGAAGATCAGATAAATGTCCCATTAATAGACAGGAAAATATTTTAACTTGAAAATATTGATTTAATTAGCAGATGATTTTCTTTTATTTTAAGAAAAATTGGGAAGTCGTGGAATTGAGGTATGATATGATAAGGTTATCCGGACTGTATAATGGCATACACCATGAACAGATAAAAAGTTACATAAATTTGAACTTTAAAATATTAATTTAGAATATATACGGGTCCCAATTACTCACAAATTATGGACGTGGAGACAGGAATCGGGTTCATCTACAAAGCATAGTGGTCACTATATTCCCGAAAAATGTGTTGTCAAGAAACCGAATCCAAGTATAATCAAATTTAGCGAGAAAATTTGATGCCATTAAGGTAGACGACTAAATTAAACAAATGTAATTGATATTCTATTGAGCATCCATCTGGGTTTGTACATAAGTGTCCTATATGCGAGAATTTGAACTCAGTTTTCCAATAAGTTGAAATTTTTATACCTGATTTAGGTAGCATGAGACTATTACGTACCAATCATCCTTTAAAGAAACCAAAAAAATTAAAGTAATGTAATTAAAAAGATTAATTATAAGGAATACCAGATAAAACAGGCTGAACTCCATTAAGTATGATAGAGGCAGCTAGATAAGGAGCGAGTTGTGAGACAGCATCAGCTACTGAAGTACCACTAGTGAAAGCATAGCTCACCACATGATGCAATGCCATCACTATCACAGCCACCATTAAAGCTATGCTTAATGAGCTCAAGGTTACAGTTTTTACTGCAAATGATGCCGATTTCGGATTTCCAGCTCCAAGTTCATTGCTCACCCTCACACTGTTATTGGTTTCAATTATCAGATATTAATATAAACGCAAACACTTGCTTAATGATATGGTAGTTAGTTCTAATTAGAGGAGACAAAGGGAAAAAGAAATCTAACCTTGCAGCGGCATTGAAACCCAACGAAATCATATAAACCCAATTTGATATAGTATTGCTGGATTCAGAAAATTACAAAATGAATTAATTTAATTTTTCCATGAGTAGATATTTGAGATTGCAGTAATTAATGTAGCTAGACATGTACTGCTTGGTTGAAAAAGATGGTGTTGATAAAATATCGTATGTGCAAACAAGTTGTTGATTTAATAGTCAATATAATTAATATATTAAATCTGAGTGGATTTCATGTTAAAGAATAATGATTCAAATTCTAGATAAAACACTTATTAGAAAGAGAAAAATCACAGGTGTTCTAATTTTCGTATGATCACACATTCTTTATATATATATATATATATAAATAAAGAATGATGTTTATCCAATTATATGGGCTATACTTACCAGATAGTGATGGCGGACAAGGCAATTTCAGCATTTTTAAGCAGCCCAACAATCAAAGCAATAATTTGGTAGTACCACATTTCCAGGCACATCACAGACGACGCAACCGACAACTTGAAGAAGTCCCACAACCCGGAGAAAGCCTGGAAAGTAAATCCAGTCCATGTAGTCTTACATTTTTTGCTCTTTACAATGTAAACGAACTGTGCCACCACAACGACCCACCATG
>CAODLS011953614.1:0-16660 GCA_948243855.1 Flueggea neowawraea
TTCAAACACCCATTTCTCTCTCTCAAACTCTCTCAACTCTGAAAATTTCTCTCTAAATATTTTTTCAATGGATCCCAACGATTTTTTCAATTATTTTTCAAACAACAAAAATAAAACAATGGAAGAATTTGCACTTGCAAATATTTCCTCCTCTTCTGATGACAAGGAGTACAAAAAAAATCGAGATAATTTTAAACAATCTATTTGGAATGATCCTGCTGAATAAGAGATGTTGAAATTAGTACAACAAACCATACTACATGATGAATCCTCCAGCCGACGCCGTGAAAAAAGACCAAGACGCTATATTAACCGATATCGCGTGGGTGGTCACAAACGGTTAGTTCATGACTATTTCTCTGAAAATCCCACCTACAATGATGATATTTTTTGGCGTAGGTTCGTATGAGGAGACATTTATTTTTGTGGATCGTGGAAGCCGTCGGAAATCACTCCGACTATTTTCGCCAAACCCTTGATGCGATTGGTTTCCCTAGTCTTTCACCACTTCAAAAATGCACGACTGCAATACGACAATTGTCATATGGTTGTTCTGGTGATTTGTTTGATGAATATTTACGTATCGGTGAGTCAACTGCCAACTATTGTGAAGAATTTTTGTCAGTGTGTCGTAGAAGTTTTCGGTAACAGATATTTGAGAAAATCGACCACTGTCGATGTTCAGCGACTCCACACAATGCACGAAGAACAACACGGCTTTCCATGGATGCTCGGGAGCGTTGATTGTATGCACTGGGCATGGCAGAATTGTTCAACGGCCTAGAAATGGCAATATACACGAAGTGACCATGAACATCCTACGATTATACTGGAGGCTGTGGCCAGCGCAGATCTATAGATTTGGCACGCCTATTACGGGATGGCGGGCTCTAACAACGATATCAATGCCCTGAACCAATCGTCTATATTCAACGACGCATTAACAGGGAGGACGCCTACAGTTGAATACGTCGTAAATGGTACGACCTACAACCAATGGTATTATCTGATAGACGAAATATATCCCGAATGGGCTACATTTGTTAAAACATTTACTTACCCAGGGGATGAAAAAACAAGTTTATTCAAACAAAGGCAAGAGTCGGCTAGAAAGGACGTCGAAAGAGCATTCGGGGTACTCCAGGCGAGATTGGCGATTATACGAGGACCCGCACGTTTGTACTACAAGTATCATATGACAAATATAATGTACGTGTGTATCATATTACACAACATGATCGTTGAAGACGAAGGCTACGCCATGACAAATTGGACAGGAGAAGGAGACGACCATCAAACGAATACATCACAGGGGGACCAATCCGACTTTGCAATGTATATCCAAAGGTTCACCGATATTCGTGATCGTGAACAATATTATCGTATCCGAGTGGATTTGGTAGAGTATCTATGGAACAATCGTGAAGAATAATACCAAATTTTATTTTTATGTATTATTATTTTATTTTAAGAAATTATGAACTTTATTTTAATATATTTTTTATTTTTATATATTTTTAATTTTAATGTATTTTTAATTTTAATGTAATATTTTTATTTTAATGAATTATTTTTATTTAAATGAACCCTTTTTATTTTAATAAATTTAGGGTAGAAAATATTAAATGAAGTAGTTGATAAAAGTTAGGGATTAAAATTAAATTTTGTTTAGTGAAAAGCTGAATAGATGTTTCGCGTGACTCTTACTAAAATTTTAAATTATTAATAAAAAAACTGAAGATTAAGAATCAAAACTTTAATAAAATAATAATAAAAATATTAAACAAATATTTTACAAAATAACTCCAGAGACTTTAAATTGCAAGTGACCTCATGTCTCCTCTTCGAGGCCTTGGCTAAAAGGAATGAAGTGGATGCCTATAAAAACAATTCCTCAAATTGTCAAAAGAAATAAAAGTAAGTATATTTACCTTGTATGTTCCTGGATACTTCTCGAGCATTGATGCACAATTTTAAATGAACTAATAAATGGAGGGGGTGGCGGTGTGGAAATAGCAAACACTTGAAAAAGAAATCAAAAGAGGAGAGTGAGAATAGCATAATAGTACGGGAGAGAAGAGGTGCCAAGTGTCGTGTCGGTGCGTCTTCCTACAAATGAAACCAACACTACACAGCCAATATATATTGCGTTACAGAAGAGAAGAGAGAGGACAGAGAGAGGGTCTGAAGGGTAGACTCGGATTTCTGGTTTCAAACTTAATAACTCCTTAAAATATGCAAAAATCTATTTATTCCCCAAAAAAAAAGAAATCAAATCTTTAAGCTTCCTCTGCAGTCCTGGTTATCCTCTCTCTCTCTCTCTCTCTCTCTCTCTCATATACACATTGTTTCAGAGATAATAATATAAGATAATAACTGTGCTTCCTTTTATTTCTGAGTATCAATTTTAATTGGTAGCCCTCTTCTCTGCTCTTTCTCCGCATCGGATCTGGTGGCACTTTCTTTCCAAGGTACTCCCTTTTTTTCTTCTCATTTTCTTCAAAAAAAAAGGATGCTTTTTCTTTCTTGTATATTAATTTTTTGGGGGGACAGTGTTGTGTTTGAATTTGATTGCATATAATAATAGTATTAGGAATGCTCCGATTGTTTCATTTGATTAGCTGCATTTTTGTGGGTTAGTTGCTTCGATACCTCTCCTCCGGCCATGTTCCTTGCTTCTGCTTCTTTCTTTCATTGCCTTCTTTTTTAGATTCGTTTTGAAGCCTTTTCTTTTTGAAGGAGTGTTAATGCTTTATTGTCAATTTTTTGAATTTTTTTATATTGATCAAATGCAGGGCTTTCTTCATTGGTTAGGAGATTGGTGGGTTTGGTGACAGAAAGGAAGGAGTTTTTTTTTTGTTTGTTTAATTATTTAATGCTTGATTGTTGTTGAAGCTTGAAAAGGCACAGCCAGGAGTGAACAACAGTTTTGCGGTGGTGTTGAGTTGAGTTTTAAAATTAGTGCCTTTATTGTCACTGCTAGCTGGAATTTTACTATTGCATAGAAGCTTTTCTACGTGGTGGGTTGATTTTGATGATTGACTTCATCTAATTGGAAGTTAGCTTTGAGTATATATAGAGGTTTACAAGTTGTTCACAGTAAAAAAGAGAGAGGCTTGTAACTTGTTTGGAGTGTGAGACAAGAACATTAAGAGATTGGCTTGTTGGTTTCAAATGGCTACCGGGGATAGAGACGTCGAAGTTGATCTTGAGAGTGGGTTGAAAGTTGGTTTAGAGGATTCGACAAATGATCCTGTCACGGGTGTGAAAATGCAAGTAAAACAATTGTTTTCTAAGGTTTTCAGTGCATTTGATGATGGAAAGATCAAGGGCGAGGAGAGGGTAAATTTTTCCGGGAATGTGCCAACTTCTGACGGTGTCTACGGAGAACAAGGGAAGTCCGGGGAGCAAAAGAATGTTGATCCTGTGGAGAAGAAAGTGGTGAAGGAGAAGCGCAAAAAGTCAAGCAATAAAAAGTCTCCGAAACCCCCAAGACCTCCTAGAGGTCCGTCATTTGATGCTGCTGACCAGAAGCTGATCAAGGAGATTGCTGAACTTGCCATGTTAAAGCGAGCCAGGATTGAGCGAATGAAAGCTTTAAAGAAAATGAAAGCTGCAAAGTCTCAATCATCCAATAGCAACTTCTTTGCCATGGTGTTCACCTTACTCTTTTGTATAGTGATAATCTTTCAAGGTATATTTAGCCTTCTCTTAGAGTCTCATTCATATACTATTACATATAAACATTCTTCAAGTTGTTAGTGTTGAAATCAGTGTTAATTGCTAGCATGGCCAAATGTGTTAATTTCTCAATTTTGTGTTTTACAGGAATGTCATCTAGAGCTAATTCCACAAAATTTCCGGGATCTCCTGTATCAGCAGAAACAACAGATGGTGGTTTGATTTCAGTCCAGTATATTGGCAATGCAGCTACAAATGACTCAACTGCAACAAGTTCTGGGTCTCCAAAGTATGTCATTTCTTGTCTTTTTCCTTTAATTTTTCAAGCTTCTAAAGTATTGAGAGAGTCTATGGTTACAATGAAATTAATCCGTTTTTTATTTGGCATCTGCAGTGCAATAGATCCGGTTACTGGTTCAGATCCTCCGGCTATTCTGAGAAGAGCCGTGGTAAAGATGAGGCGGCTATAACCGAGTAATATCAGGGAGAAGGTTAACAATATACAATTCCCACCATGACGAGTGAGGCAAGCCAATATCACCTGCACTTTTGAACCGGTAGCCCTGTAAATTTCTAAGTTTGTTGGTAATTTATATCCCCTGTATGTATGGTGTTTAAAAATGGGGAGTGAGTTAAATTGCCAAACGAATGTAGTGCTGGATTAGTAGGGGGAGAAATGGTCAGCATTGCTTTTAAGTTGCCTCCATGGCAACTAATCCGACCAAACTGTCTAACGGCGGCTATAATACGTATCAGAAGTTGAGTTCTTGCCAAATGAATTAATAAGATTAATGGAATCGTTTTGCATATGTTTTTTAGCTTATGCTCGTTCAGCCACATGAGGAATACTTACTAGGTGTGCATTTTCACGGTTTTGTTTGGAAATGAGAGTGAGATATAGAACTCGGTTTATTTTTTGGAAGATATTTTGTTGTCGGCTAAGGTTGGTTCTAAATCTTGTGGTGGGTTTTCAGGTTCCTTTTTAGAATTATTGTATATACAATAATAATATAAAATTGGGCGCTATCTTTCAGTCACAATTAGGATAGCATATTGTCAGGAGCCGTCTGTCGTAACGCGTAGGATACGCGAGATGTTTGCTAGTGAGCTAAATCGTGGGTTACGGGACAATAGAATGTGTGAATACGTGCCTCAGGTATTGTGTTTGTCTTGAGTTAGACATGCTGATCCAATTAAGTTTGGGGAGTTTGTCGCTAGTTTAGGACTTGACTATAACGGATGAGTGTACCATCCTGGGCACTACACTGGTCGGGAATTGTTTCCGCTCCCTGATGAGCCCACGGAAGGGCGAAATCAGTGAGCATCGAGACTGATCAAGGCTTAACCTCAGGAATGTGGGAGTCTCGGGGTGCTACACGGGAAAATTCCTACGCCAAGACTTTGACTCTGTGACAATTGGTATCAGAGCTAAGATGTGCACATTGCAATTTGTCAAGCGCTCTTCAACCACGTTGGCGAGTCCGCCACGGATGAGCTCACATAAGGCTCGCACCTTGTGCCATCTGGGGGTGTTCGCAAGTGGGTCCTCCACATAACGAGGACAAGTAGCCAGGAAGCTACAATGATATTTCACCAAGTGTTCACGCCCACACTCGCTAGTTCGAACTCTGTCACAGATGAGCTTTCGTCATGCTCGCACCCTAACTTCGAGGGGGGTGTTCGCAAGTGGGTCTCCTCGTTGGAGATGAGGAAGATGAGTATGCAGGGTGGTTGCACACGGATTTTGGTCTAATCTTTGAAGGAAGGGTCGAGAGTTTTCCCACAAGCACGAGGACGTGCATGAATTGAGTGGGGGAGAATGTCACGAGCCATTTGTCGTGACACGCAGGATACTCGAAATGCTTGCTAGTGAGCTAAACCGTGGGTTGCGAGATAACACAATACGGTGAGTACGTATCGTAGGTGATGCGCCTGTCTCGAGACACATTTCAGATGGGCCTAGTCGGGAGTTGTCTCCGCTCCCCTGATGAGCCTAAGGGAGGGTGAAACCAGTGAGCATCGGAGACTGAACAAGGCTTAACCTCAGGGATGCTTGAGTCCCGAGGTTGCCGCATGGGTAGGTGCTTGCGTCAAGACTCTGACCCCGTGACAATATGCTTTATAGCAGTGGTCCATCAAAGCCAGCTTCTCTGTTTAATGCACCTGTCGAGTCAGACCATGAACATGTGTTCTCACATGTCGCAACACTTGTTTAATTGCTGACCCGGAAGAGCTCTACATGTCCAACAAGTGCCTTAGGATATTAAGGAAATCTTTCCAGGATGTGATTATAGCTTTGTTTTTAATGGTTAAAGTGAGAATGAACTCCACACAAATTGTAAATACATAAAAAAGCAAATCTGTTATTGGTTTCACCTTAGAGTTAGAATTAAGCAGAATTTATCAGTTAGAAGCATGAAACTTCAGGGATCATATAACAAAACTTACAAGCTAGTATCACACTTGACATTGAGGAACATAAGAAAAGGTATGGCTGCAGAATCAACCCTTTTGCAGTGCATTGCTAATGGCCACAGTAATATCAGAGAGGTTATGAACCATCTGATTCTTATCAATAAGTGGGGATTTAATCTTCCCTGACAACTTGTTTTCGCATGAATCAGCTTCGAAGCCAGCATCTGATATCCCATAGTTTGCGAACCCGTAGTAACCCCTGATCAAGGCATCCGTGGCCTGGGGAAGAATGAACTTAACCACTGGGATGTACGTTTCGGCACAGAAGGCAAGGCGTCGCTCTAGGTCTCTGCCTGTTGTCTGGTTGATCAGCTCCTGTGTGAAATTTAGAGTATCAGTTGCACTTAACAAGGTGATGTTCGCCATTATTAACGCTAAACCCTTCACGTCCGCAGCAGAACTTCCATTGACCAATCGCAGCGACGATACACAGAGATTATAATAGGGTGTCTTCTTGCAAGTTTTATCAATCAAATCGTCGCATTGGATCAATGGAGGAGAAACAAAAGCAAGAAAAATGATGACAGATAACAAGGAGATTGAACGTTTCATGTTCAAAGCATTGAAGAGAAGGTAGAGCAAAATGAAGGATAATTAGCTGATTTCTTTTCAGAGTAAGAGTTAGGCTATCGATTTCTGTTAAAGAACAATGTTTCGTTGCATGACGTTGTTGAGGTTAAATTACCATAGTGTTGACAAACAAACGCAGTGGAACTAATATTTCCTAAACTGTGGTTACTCTAGGTTGCCAAACTTTACTAGTAATTGAAACATTGCGTTTACACTTACGTAGTAGGTGAAGAAATGAAAACGATTGTATCACTAATCCAATGTTTGTTATGGAATAACAACATCGATTACCTCGTCTATGGTGTTTTACCACAGAGTTGTTCATGTTTTTGTGCCTTGGAAGAAACCACTTGATCAAAAATTTCAGTTGAAGCATCATTGCCCATTGGTTCTAATTGTTGTCATCTTCTAACCTTACATATCCTATGTTTCTGCGTGTATCTTAGATTCTTAGTTCGGATCCTGTTATCATCGTATCAGATTCTGCTCCAAATTCAAAGCAAAACAAAGAAACAACAAAACAAGCAGGCCTCAACTCGTGAACAAAAGACAATGCAGAAATTAGAGCAGACCTCTTCTTTTTCTCACTGCCGCTCTATAACGCACGATTGGTCGTCTGTGACTTTGTCCAGCAGTCGTTCTATATCATCTTTGCTTATTTGCTTTAACACGACAAGTCGTCGATTATGGTCACGTGGGTCTAACTTGGGCCATCTCCTTTTGTCCTCGGCCCAATGGGGAGAATAATGACCGTCGTAGTTTTTCAGTAGACGCACAGTCGTCCATTTCGAATCGAAATTCGTGTGAGTGATTTGTCGACAACGACTCGAGCCATGATCTAAACCATCAAATATCGACCACATTCTTGCGCCGCCATTAATCCTAATTTGAGCTATCACAAACTTAATCATTTTTCAAAGGCTCATAAGTCCAGAAAACAATAGTTTAGACCAAAAAAAAAACATTGTTGCCCCAGAACTACCCAAAAAACAATACATGTGATAAATTCACAAGACGATGAGACATTATTAGTGATGCTAAATCTATGGTACAGGCTAAGATAGCTACTGCACAACTAATATTGCTGCGCCTAAGAGCGCTTTTAACAGCAGTGCTAATGCACTAATCAGAACTTGAGCAACACACTGATAATGCCCACAGCAACTTGACATAGATTACTCACAAGTTTATTCATGTCACTTATCGGCGAACCCTTTGAAAAACTCTTTTCACAGGCATCAGCTTGTTTAGCAGCATCGGAAAAGACGTACTTGGCGAATCCATACCTGCCTCCGCTCAATGCGTCAATGGCCTGAGGAATATTGTACTTCACAACTGGAATGTACAATTCAGCACAATTGGCCAATGGTCTTTCGCGCTGAGGGTCTTTGTTCTCTTTGATTAGCTCTTGAATGTAGTTGAGAGTGTAAGTTGTGTTTGACAATACAAGATTAGCCATTGTGGCGGCCAGGCCTTTAGCGTCAGAGCCAGAGCTTGGTTGCAGAGACGCGACGCAGAGGTCGTAAAAGGGTGTCTTCTTGCACATCTGTTCTACTAGATCATCACATTTCGTTAATGGCAAAGAAGCTGTAATCAGAAGAAGAATACTATGAAGAATGAAGGGTTGTGAAGATTTTCTTGAATCTCTCTTCATTTTTTTCTTTGTTGGCAGAGAAACCTGGGACAGGACAGATAGAAAGAATGCTTTGAATTCGGCCTGAAATAGGTAGCGGGTTCAGGGTAGTTCAGTTCTCGTGACCATGAATTCATTGATGGTGTGAAAAAGAGAGTTGTTTGTATACATTATGCATTGGTTGAAAATGGAAGGATATTGGTAGCCTCAGTGAATCATGAGTACATTATTGTATCATGTCAGTTTTTGGTTGTCAGTTAGTTTTTTATGTTGCTTCATCAAAAACATGACAAGTGTACAAGAGATGATGCACAAAAAGCAAAGGCGCAACGCAGTGAACAAGGCAGTTTTTATTTCATTTCTGTAGTCTTCCTCTCCAGACTTTAACGTTTGGAGATGTGAATGGGATCCAAATATTAACCATATTTGATTTGTGGTGTACAATTAGTGGCATCTAGTGCTTTCTCTTTTTCTGGGCCTTTGTTGTCACCTATGTTAAAGCGCTAAGGTCAATTTAGTTTGCTTTAGTTCGATGTTTTGGCTCGTGAACTTCTAGAGCTATCTTTCTGCTCTGTTACTGAATTGACTGTAGAACAGAAGAAGGTCCATGGACCACATTGAGTCCTGTAACCCACGAACGAGAGCCCAATAACGTTGTTTGCCTCATTACAGACCAGTGTTGGCTTCTTCTATGGGAAAAATGGATATGTTAAATTATTGACGATAACATGAATGAGGAATACACAATTAGCTACGGTAGCATTAGCAATAATTCCATTGCTAGTCTTTTATGTAAATACCACAACAGGACGATTATAATACATGCACTATCCGTTCTAAGTACTCGATCAGTAACATTTGTGTCGCAGGATCTACTGTATTCCAGCTTGATATCCATAGTTGTCCGCTTATTTTGACTTTCCCGGCCATGCTTTCTCTGCAACCTTTTGAACCGTAACCACTCAAAGACACCTGAACCGGTTTCATCGGTAATCGTCTCACAAACCTCAATGATGGTTATATCATGCATGACTTACTCTTGTCAATTTTCCTTCGGTAGTCTTGGCCTGTAGCGGCCACCGAAGTGCGCCGTTCTTTACATTTTGTCATGTTCTTTGCTCTTTCTAGTTTCTATAAACTAAAAAAAATGTCCCTGTTCAAGAAAATTATCAATAATGTTACTTTTGCATAATAATCCTAGTTGCTGTTTTCAATTTTCAGGCTGTAACATCAACTTAAGCTGTCAACAGACAAAATTATAGGTTACCATGAAACAGAAATTAAGGAGCTCGGAGAGGACGTATTTATGTTAATTACTACTAATATACGTATATTTTATTACAAAATAATTATTTATGTTGTACAAAGCAAGAAAAGGCAGCATCAAAGCAACTGCGTAATGATGGAAGCAGCAACAACACAATTGTCCCGAACAACTTTGTTCAAACTAGTCAGAGGCGATGCTTTGCCATGAAAATTGGCTTGGCAAGAGTCAACCTCAATGGCAGCATCATTAGTACCATCTTGGGCAAACTTTGGATCACCTTTCTGCAAAGCTTCAATTGCTTCAGGAATATCAGAAGTCAAAATGGTGTCATTGTAGGTAGCACAATCACTGAGTGGTTTCTTGAGGGCTGGATGTTTTTGTATCTCGTACTTAATGATACCAAGTGCTTTAGTTGCTTTAGCCTTGATTATGCTGACCATAATAAGAGCTAGTCCCTGGACATCTGCTTTGGAGCTTCTGGGGTCTGAAGCAAGAGTGGTGTAGCAGAGGTTGTAGTTTGGTGTCTGCTTGCATGTTTGCGCTATCAAGCTGGTATTAGATTGAACTTGATTGAAATGGGTTAGTAGTAAGATTATTGTGATGGGAATTGCTGGAGACACTGAATTCTTCATTTTAGAGAGACTTGGCTTCACTTTCACTTGGTTGCTTATTGCTGTAAGTGTTAAAAGTGGAGCCTGTTTTTATAGGCAGAGTTTGGCAGCTATAGCTGTTTGAGATAAAACTATAATATAACTTGTAGAGAAGTGGCTTAATTTTAAGAAAGAAGAGAAGCAAACGAGAATTATTAATGTTAAATCTACATGGGCCTATATAATTGAACAAAGTTGGTAGGATTATAACAAATTATTAGTTACTGGAGCCACCGCAACAAATTATTTCTCTGAAAGCATCTCTTAAGATTTGATTGCGTATTCAAAATTATCTAATTATTTCCTAAATTAAAAAAAAGTATTTCATTCGTGAAGGATTTTATCACTTCTTTTTTCCTAAAGATGAACTTATGAAGTGAAATTGGGTGGAAATCAATCTTACTGCAACACATTCATTCAGTTCAGACAAACATGGAACACGATAAAAGGGAGTGGAAAGGATGGGAATGAGGAGAGGACATGGGCTATGGGCCCTACTTTCAAAGCTTCGTGGATGGCTGGAAAGAAAAGCGGGTTTTCCTACTCTATCAATCAATCAGATGTGGATTGCAGGAAAGGAAAGAAAACAGGATGAGTGGTAGAGGTAAAATTAAGTGGAGGATGCTGCCTTGTTCCGCAATGATTAAGTCTGACATTATGTTATTGGCTCCCTCCAAATGAGTTTTTCATTCAAAGATAAATTTGCGGCTGCCTGATTTGGTCGAATTATTGGAGGTGTTGTTGCCAATAGGTGTCACAACTTTTTATCTACAAAGATAAGATCTTTGTATGATTAGTGTTTCTTTTGCAAAATTATGGAGGAATTAAGTACTTTAGTAGGCTTAGCTTAATCATTAACAAAATCTCGTTACCTGCTTCAGGCCATGCCAGTTTCTAATTTTCTACTTTTATCTGCTCGACACTTTTATTGACCATACACATCTGTATACCCATGGATATAATAAGGTGGTGCTTCTTGAGAAAATTTAGCTGTAAAGTTTACCTGTGGAAATTGGGATATGCCAGAAATATGATGTACGACAGTCCACTCTTTTAGGCTTTGCTAAATTGCAGCTACCGGACATAACTTCTCCAAGGTTTAATCCCCCTGCAGTTGGATTCTCACTCAGCTTCTCCATCAAGCCAAATAGCCAGAACGTAAGAAGGTTCTGGGACTATGTTGATCATAATTAACAATCTTTGAAGATGTCTGCACAATTAGTAGTTTTATATTTTCATTGTTCTGCTGCATCCATGTCAACACATCCACAAAACGAAGCAGAAAATAAAACCTTCTCATCTGGTTTCCGCTTAATACATCTTTTCTGGTATCTAACTGTTACACTAAAAGACAGAGCAATCGTAACACTTAACCGGAACGCAAGTTC
Organism: Flueggea neowawraea; assembly: GCA_948243855.1. NCBI lineage: Eukaryota > Viridiplantae > Streptophyta > Magnoliopsida > Malpighiales > Phyllanthaceae > Flueggea > Flueggea neowawraea. The sequence continues at coordinate 11,665 of CAODLS011953614.1, forward strand.
GATCACCTGAGGACGTAGAATGGAAAAACATGACAGCAACCAACCCAAACAAGTCACCTAGTTTATCTTCGCAACTTGGATTAAGAAGATCCCGGCAAGCAATCCAACAATTTTACATACTAATATCTGACAAAGACTAATAAATGAAATGTTAAACTGGATGCTAAGCATTAGATAAGAATGTAATTTCTCCAGATCATCAGTTGGTTTGCTTTCTTACCAACCACCCTGACGTAGTCTCCACTGGCCTCAAACATATTCTGCATATCATTCGGATGCAAAGCAACCTGCACAACATTTATACGCTACGCTTTATTTTGCAGGCTAATTAAGTGTTAAACTATCATTTCATCATTTGAGGAATATACATGGACAGAAACTTGCCTTGTGTGTGTGTGTATATAAAATTTTTATTTTAAAAACATAAAAGAATATTGAGAAGGTACCTGATCAAATTCCATAGAATAGAAAAAGCCATTGAATGTCCCAGTGTAGCTCATGATAACACCACCTTGCCGTCAAAGAGAATGCGGGGTATATGAGAAATCTTATCCCAGTCTTCCCCTCCCTCCCTCTGCAACCGGCGTTCAATAGAGGACATTTTGAAATATAAAGATAAGTCAAGGATGCAGGCAGGCCCTCCTTTGGTACGAACTTGAGTTTTGGGCAACTCGTGATTGTCAATTCTGCCAGAGAGGTTAAGTTTTGAAATCCCTCGTATGCCAGCGATTCCAACAGAGGACAATAACGTACGGAAAGACATGTCAAGGAGGGAGGCAGGATCTCTAGAGGTATGCATTTGAGTTTTGGGCACATCAAAAGTTTCAACTCTGCTAGAGACGTTAAGTGTTGAAACATGTTGTATTCAAATGTTTCCACCAGAGGACAAGATTGTATATTAAGATAAGTCAAGGAGGCAGGCAGGCACTCTGGAGGTAAGCCCTTGAGTTTTGGGCAGTCCGCCACTGTCAACTTTGTTAAAGAGTTTAAGTGTTGAAACCCCTTATATTGGAGCATTTCAAGATCAGAAAACTCATCTATCACAAGGACACCAAGGGTTTCTGGCAACATCCCTTCTGCTGGAAATGACACCACTCCTGGGCATTTGCCTGAGATTTCAAGTTCTCTGAGAGAGTTGAGCTTATGGAGACCCCAGTCTAAAAGCTCTACTACAAATTTGTCACAACCGGTGATCTTAAGTGTCGATAAACTTGAAGGCAGGCCACCTTCAGGAAGTGACTCAATTTCTGGGCATTTACGAACAATGAAGGTCTGGAGAGACTGAAAAGATGGCATTTGCTTGGGCAACGCCTTTGCTTTATCATTATTCTGAAATGAAAAGTAATGCAGGTTGGGGAAAGACAAGCCTCTATCAGGAAAAGCCAAAAACTTGGGGCAACCACTAATATCCCAGTGAGTCAAGGATAGAAATTCATGACTAACTCCATCTGGCAATGAAAAAGATTCTAAATTCTCGCACCCCCTAATCTCACAGTGAGTAAGCTTTGGAAAACATTGTAGCCAAAAGGACTGAAAAGAGTTGCAGCTTCAATTGATTGGATATTCTTGATCCATTGGCAGTTCTAAGTTACCGCAACAGTACAACTTAACATATTTGAGTGCGGAGAAGAATATAACCTTAGGTAGCGAAGTTAGAGATGGGCACCTAGACAGATACAAAGACTGGAGACATGAGTTTATCTGCATCAATCCTTCTGGTAAAGATTTTAGGCCTTCGCATCGATGAATTGCCAAATAATTTAATCCTTGTGGCCAGTCATTCAATAACATCTGATCGCTATTCTCCCAGCGAAGGTAAGACAGAGCAGGAGCCCTTGCAAGTGAAGCAGCAAGCTGTGGACATCTCTCAATTGTGAGTTCTGTCAAAGAGGGCAAATGAGAAGGCAAATTTCTCAATTTGGGGCAATTTTCTATGCGAAGTTCTTGAAGAAGAGGGAAAGCTTCATCATTGTAATGGAGCCATTCCTGCTGCTAATCAAATCCAGAGATACTTCAGAGAAGGCAGCTGCCCAAGCATTATCGCTTGGCAATACTTGCAGTTTTTCAAGTTTAGGTACACCATGTTTGAGTACAGTGGATTTCCAACCCAATTTGGAAATCTTGCATCCCCATACGACTCGATGGTCTGCTCGTTCAAGCTTTTATGTGGTTGGAGCTTCTCAAGCACATCACAATCATTCCTTGGACCATCCTGGTCTGAATTCCATGACAACTTCAACTTCTCAAGGTACTTCTTATCCTTTAACCTTGCCTCTACAACATCCGAAGGAGACACCACATTTTGCAGATTCAATATTGAAAGTTTTTTGTGAAGGTTCACAATTGGTCCCAACTCTCTTACACTAGCTCCATGGCCATCTTGCCCCACCACAAATGTGCTCAATCTCGCAAGATTTTTCAACTTACCTAAATTTCCTGGCATTTCCTTCAGCCTATAACAACTGGTGATATCAAGATAAAGTAAATTAACAAGTTTCCACATATCTCTTGGCAACTCTACTAGGCTCCAACAAGACGTCAAGATTAGAATCTGCAAATTGTACAGATTACAGATGGAATCAGGCAACCTTTTGATGGTTGTTTTCGAAAGATCGAAATATCGGAGATCTTTTAAATTGCCTATTGATTCAGGCAACTCATAAATTTCATAATCCCGTAAGGATAATACCCGCAGCAACTTGAATCTCATCAATAGATCATCTAGAACCTCCTCTTGATACAAGTACACAGATCGACCGCCCTCATCCCTTCTTTCTTTATCCAGTTGTATCAATGTCCGCAAACAATTCTTCAGAGGGAGAGTCTCAAACTGTTTTAGGCTCATTCTGAAGTAAGACATGTGACGAGTCATTTTTGAGATTTCTTGCGTACCATCATGATCCATGCAACAACAAGATTGTCCAGACACTAATGTGGCCAAATCATGCATAACAAAACGAGATGTGTCTCCACTCGATCTTTCAAAAAATGATCTCGACAGCAGCTCAGTGAAGTACTCTTCACCTATACTTTTCATCCTCTCCTCCTTTCTTCTCTGGTAAAAGACTTAGCACCGCCCACAAGAGGATTAGTTGGTCCTTTTCAAATTCATAATCCTTGGGAAAAACAGAAGAAAATGCAAAGCAGCGTTTGAGGTGTGAGGGAAGATAATGGTAGCTTACTCGTAGCACCGGGAGTATGTTGCAATCTGCGTCCTTCAGATCCCACACATCGCTCTCCTTTACATTAACCCATTCCTCTGTCGTTGTCTTGTATCGCAAAAGACTTCCTAGTGCTTTTGCAGCTAAAGGCAAACCTTCGCACTTCTTCACAATTTCTTTGCCAACTTCTCTGAAGCTCAACTGTGCTTGGGACTCACCCCCTTCAAAGGCATAATTAGCAAATAAAGTCCAGCAATCTTTCTCTGACATTTGTTTCAGATGATGCGTTGGAACAGTTCGCATGATTGTTGCAACTCCCTCGTTTCTTGTGGTTACAAGTATCTTGCTTCCTTTAGCACCATGTTGTAAAGGCTTCTTTAGCATCTCCCAGTGATTTCGATCCTCGTTCCAGACATCATCCAAAACCAGAAGAAATTTCTTATCCATCAACTTCTTCTTCAGTTCAACTTGCAGAATATCTGGGTTGTTAGTAACGGAAGTCGAGGAACTAACTGCTTCAAGGATGATTCTTGTTACCTTGAAAACATCAAACTCTTCCGAAATGCAGACCCATGCTGTGATGTCAAAATGTTGGTCTACACTGCTGTCGTTATAGACGAGTTGGGCAAGAGTAGTCTTGCCAATGCCACCCATCCCCTTGATTGTAATCACACCGAGTGAACCATCAGATGAGTTTTTAGCAAGCAATGACTTGAGTATGTATTCTTTATCCTCATCTCAAGGCTTTTCAGCAAGGCGAATTCCTTCTTTTAGACCAAGAAAGTCTTTCTGTCCTACAATGTCTTCCAATCCCTCAAGGATCGCCTTCAGTTTAGTTTCCATCTCATCATTAGAATGGCTGGAGGACTTGAAAATATTGCGTACCTTAAGCTTAAGCTTAGATTTAGCATTTTTGGACAGCGACTCTTTCTCAAGCTGGCGTTGCATAGCTTCAGTGTTGACAGCATCCAAGAGGTCTTCAGCATCGTAGACAGCGTCTTGAAGCTCCTCAAGCCACTTTTTCACTCGATTGTCAGCAATCTGTTTCTCCTCTGCATCATCAAGCACCTGGTTGACAGCCAGCAATGTTACCTTCAACTTCCTCAGCAGTCCATCATCGAGCTTTCTAGCCTTGAAGAAGTCCAAAACAGCGCGCGAAGCAGCCCTGTCGAAAAGCACCTGCAGGAAGGCTGAGAGGACCATTCTTCCCACCGTGACGGGATCCATATTCGATCTCAGATGAAAGCAAAGCCCTATAAAGTATGAACTGTTAGTGCAGAGGCAGGGGACTGCAAGCTTGTTGTTCAGATCAAGAAAGGTAGTGAATTCCTCTTTGTTTTTTGGGGTTTTTTCAATTGATTCGTGGAAATGCTCAATGGAGTTAAGAATTGCATAGTACTTGTTGAATAATATAATATGGTACAAGAATCTATAATTAATTCTGATGTTGTGATCCACTTCAACATCGAATGTGATTAGAAATTATAATGCAGACCAAAAGCATATGAAGAAGTCTTTGCAGGTTCAATTGAAAATTATGAATGCGGACAAACAGTACAATATTTTAACAAAAAGAAATAGAAAATGAAGTCGCATGTCTTCTCGGATTTGGTAAATTTATAAGGAGACCTGTTTTTTCGCACAACTTTAACAAAAAAACGAAAGATTATTTGAAATTTGACAACCTTGAAAATATTTAGAGTGTTACACTAAAAGATATCAATGGGAACAACAGGTAAGGAAAGGAAAGCATACTCGTGGGAATTCCTTTGTAGCTTCCCGTCAACAATGTTGCATCTGTTGAAAACTTCAGTATCCAACAGACCATTCTTTGT
>CAODLS011953707.1:0-16736 GCA_948243855.1 Flueggea neowawraea
GGGAAGAGTTAGACCATCTAACTTTCAAGATGGAAGAAAAGATCTAGATGTATAAAATCTGCCAATTCTAAAGATGGATGGAAGACAACGTATTGCATCACGTACATTCTTTAGTATTGATAGTGTCCTTAGTATTTAAAAGCATATATTATATCTAAGAAAATATTATTCAAAGGTGTTGATGCAAGTGCAACCTTGTCAGAATGGCAAGGTAAGTAGCACCAGCAATTACGATGGACTAAGGTTTGTTTTTGAATATATCATATTGAACACGTATAAGATTGTAAAGTCTGTAGCATTAATATTCAAGACACGGAAAAGAACTACCAAACAAGTAACAGAATAAAACAAAGGAAGACACGATGGTGCAACCGATTAGCCATAACAGACTAACAGAGAATATGGAACAACACTATCTTTAATATACATGTTCCATGTGAAGCATAAGCAGTAAAATGCAAATTATATAACATGCAGTGAAATTATTAGAGCATAAATAACTAGATATTTGCAAGTTGAATGAATTGGATCTCTACCAATTCTTCCAAGCTTGAAGTACTTGAAAGTTAGATCAAGAATTAAAGGTCAACATGAACAGCATTCAACCTAGAGAAGTTGAAAGAAATTGGGCCACCTTGTATGTTTCTCGACTCTACAAACCTTGTGGAGAATATAATACCTCATATAAGAAAGGAGAAAGATGCACATAGTAAAATTGGCCACAGTCACGGTTGATTGAGTTGAAAATTTGCATGCCTTGTCAAGTATCAACAATGTTTCTGTAACAATATATTAAACCTCTAGTTTGAGAAATTGTTTAAAGATACCTTATTTAACAGTGCCATAAAAGTCACATAAATTACATCATGTCAGATGTTATAAAAGATAATTTTTTTCTGAATTCATTCTGGCCAGAGGGAGAAAAGACAATTGATAACTTAGTGATCAGATGTTTCTTAGGCATCCTTTATGTTTACTAGAATCAAAAAGCAGCAAATACAAGAATAGAATCACAAGCTCAGATGAAAGCTAATTTGTATTGGCTAGCTTGTAGAGGGAAATATAACAAGTTGCTTATTTATTTCTTACTGGATATAATGACATGTGAAACACATTTTACATCAAATTATCAGCAAGCAAACATAATATTATGTAGACTAACTGTAACCAAAATAAACAACAACCCAACAAGTCAGCATTTATTTATCCACCTATAGTCTGGCATTTACCATTTGAAAGTTAGGGTGCACAGAGAGAGACCACAACTAGGATGAAATTCCCAACAGGTCAATATTGGTATTAAAAGCCTAGATTCCTGCATTTTCCCTTTTGAAAGTTAGAGGACTTATTAAATTGAAGGTGCCATATCATTAGGAAGAATAGTAGATGTGGAGTGGAGACAAGAGAATGTAACATGTCCATAAGCTCATGCTTTCAGCACAAGGTGTTAAGTTTAAATACCGTTAACACCACAAAGTTTTGAGGAGAAATTTTGCACACCTCAAAAGAAATTCCTTCTTCCACATAAACAAAAAGGAAATGCACCACCACTATATCTAAAAGTTTTGATTCATTATCATCTCTTTTATTCCTCTAGCTCCAGTAATGGAGACAGCATCAGCCTTAAGGATTAATGCCCCTGCATCCCCTACAACCAGAAGAATGGCCGATAAAATAAATTTAGCACAAACAGCTAGGCCTTCCACCAGACAAGAAAAGTTCCGCCATAGTGCTTGTGGAAGATTTTTCTATAGCAGCCCTCCTAGCCACCAAAGAAGTCTGTTTCCCAATTATAGACACAGTCTTACAATCCGGTGCTCCACAAAACCAGGACTTGATAGCAATAATGCTACAAACAGAAATCCTGCCCTTAAACTGGACTCCAACTCAACAGCCCAACACCTAGCAACCCCACCATCAAATTCAGAACTTACATCAACATATTCCAAAGGTCTGGTATTTGATTTGGGTCTGGGTAACTCCTGGGATAATGCAGAAATTGGATCTCCAGTTGTAAGAAGATTCATTGGAGACAATGAAGAAAGGTGGCTTATGTGGTACCACGGAAGGTCTGATGATGATGATGCTTCTGATAGCATTGGACTAGCAGTTTCAAGCAATGGAATCCACTGGGCACGTGAATCAGAACATGTGAGATCATGTACAGAAGCTGGTATAGTGATGACTTGTCGCAGTAACTGGTGGGCTTTTGACACAGAAAGCATGACACCTTCTGAGATGGTGATTATGTCCAGTCCATCATATAGTTCAGTTTACTGGCTCTATTACACTGGTTATAGTTCTGAAGAATTGGAGGCTTCGGGGATTTCAAATATTTCATTAGAAAACCCAGAGACAGTTCAACATGAGAGTAGAAGAGATGGCAATTATAGAGGTGGTAAAATTTTGAAGTCTTTACCGGGACTAGCTTGCAGCCAAGATGGTAGGCAGTGGGCCAAGATTGAAGGTGATCATCACAGTGGAGCTTTATTTGATGTAGGGTCAGAGAAGGAATGGGATTCTCTGTTCATTGCCTCACCACAAGTTGTGGTTCATAGCAGCGATGATATCAGGATGTATTACTACTCATTTGACGCAGAACATGGGCACTTTGCTATTGGCATTGCAAGGTCCAGAGATGGAATCAGATGGGTAAAACTGGGAAAGATACTTGGAGGGGGGCCAAAAGGTTCTTTTGATGAGTTGGGAGTAAAAAATGCTTGTGTAGTCAGAAACAGGAAAGAAGGGAACTACTTGATGGCATATGAAGGTATTTCTGCTGATGGGATCAGGAGTATAGGGATCGCAACATCTCCTGATGGTCTGAAATGGAAGAGACTTCAAGAAGATCCAGTTCTTGGGCCTTCAGAAGAGGATGGATGGGACAATATGAATGTTGGATCACCATGCTTGATTCCAATGGAGGAGAATGTAGATAAATGGAGATTATATTATGCTGGTGTTGGACAAGAAGGAAGAACAGGGATAGGGATGGCAGTTTCAGAAGGCAATAACATCAAGAATTTCAGAAGATGGGCAGGATTTCAACCATAATATGTATAGTATCACTCATGTGAAGATATCGAGCATTTGTTTTTCTCTCCCTGAAAGAATATAATTTGCACATATTTTATAACATATAAATAACTAATTATCAGAAATAATGATATCAAAAGGTCTTCTAAAATTTCCAAACTGCAAAGAGCTGATTGCCCAAACCACAAATTGAAACACCAATAGCAGTTCTCTAATGTTACCATAATTTGCATGATTCACAGATGAACGCAAAACAAACATCCTAAAATTTCTTTAAAAAAAAATACTTATCATATATTTCATTATTTTCATATAAGATCGACATTCATTCTGATCAGGAAAAGAGATTAAATATTAATGGCAATAATAAACTCTAGATGCCATACCTATACCTTCAAATTTCAGGCCTTCCTTTGCTTTTCTGCTAAGTATTTCAAGTTCACCTGCGCAGACAACCAAAACCCCAACACATTCAAAGCTAAAGGTGCATTTAATCATATCCGTATATACATTTCAAATAGTTTACATTGTTAACTGGTGCATTCAAACTTGTGAACCTAACATGCCAAAGAGGAATATACCTTTGTCAGTCGGACGGAATATGAGATTCCAAAACAAGCTTGATTTTAGGTTCAATCAAGGACGCTCATCAAATGGCTAAGTGCAAGAGAACGCCCATTACATTCATCAACTCAAAAAATCTGAAGCAAATAAACACAGATACAAAATTTATCAAGAAAAAATAGTAATTGAAGTAAACAACAGAGATTAAAATTGATGGAGGAGATGTGTTACCCTGATACGAAGACTGCTTTTCTGCCGAATTCCGTGGCTTCCTCGAAGAGACGGTCAGCTTATGAAGAACTGGAATCCAAGGACAACCATAGGAACCAAGAAAGCTGGAAAGTTGAAGAGAATGGCATCGTCATTGGATCAAGAGACAGGCGTTTGATCATTTCAGTTAATTGGTAATGATGGTAGGTGAAGACGTGATCATGCCCACTGTCGAGAGAAAAAAATCATGTGGGGAAATTGTTTTGGGCTTTGCTTGCATATGTTACTATTGGGCCTCCAATTGACACTGTTTGGCCCATAACCATCTTCCACTCTTACATGTGTCCCGTCCTTGTACTATGGAAACATTACCCAGACATCCTTTTTATTGTCTATTTTTCACTTATAACACAACGTTTTATTTTCTTTATTTTTCAAAAATACCATTTTTTATATGCTTGTGAAGTGTCTCTCTTTACTTCTTTTTTTTTCTCTTTTATGTATTTATTTGCATAAAAATTCTTTCTCTATTTATCCGGCAAAAGTGGATGTTTTAGAAATTAATATTGTAACTTATGTGTTTAAAAAAATATCAATTAATGTATAATTAATCATACGTAATTTATTAATTATAATAGTAACATTTATTTCAATAAAAAAATAAAATAATTACATAACAAATATAAATTGTCACAAAAGAGTGCTGGAATCATGTTTTGGTTTTACATATAAAGAAAATTTAATCTTAAAATAAAAGAAATTCTCTTTTCATGCCATGGACCCTGTGTGTAATAATGGGAGAATAAGATGAAACTCTTATAAAAAACAGGACCACCAAATGTAAATGATAGCTTGGAATTGCATCCTAATTTGTGCCAAATAACTAAAATCTGAAATTACATACGAGGATTCTAATTGAGAATGCAGTTGTTTAAATAACTAGATGACAATATTGATTAAACTTTCAGCTATGTATATGATCATGACACACTGATCGAGCATGCATGCAATGCTATCAATGCCTTATAGTACAGTTATTACAACTTAATTAATTCAGCAATAAATCGACTAACTTGCGTGTTCGTTGCTATAATACTAGCTCAACCATGCTGGCTTTATGGACGACCAATATCAAGGATTACAGTATGATAAATGATGCATATGAGGAAAATGCTCATTAATTTCATAATTTATCATATTTACTGTCTTTTTAAGAGTGTATAAGATTAGCAATATCAGTGAAATCCATATAACATACTCTCTTCCTATGTTAATTATAGTATAAACGTAATGCATTGATATATGATCTTGTATTCTTTAGGTCTTGCTTAGGTGGGATAAGAAAGATAGGAAAGTTCAATTTTTTAAAAAATAGAAAAAGTTATATTGTTTGATTAAATTTTGGACCTTTACTTCCAAGAAACTGAAAGTCCAACTTTTTGACAATTAGAGAAGTTACTTCCCCACCAAAATCTAGGGAAGTCATGTTTTCTTCCAAAATTACCCATAATATTTGTCCCTTGTTTCAAAATAGTTCATTCAAATCTTAGGGGTTTTTTACCCTATATTTTTCAAAATAAAAAAAATACACTCCTCTAGAATTTCAACTTGAACCAAGCAAGAGTTAGAGTATACTTTCTAGAAAATTACTTTCTAGGAAGTATATTTTCCAAGAAATACACTTCCCAAACAGATTGTTAGAATAAACCAAGCAATATGCATGTGATATCCACAGTATTATTGCTTAATAAAAACATATTATCATGTAAAAGTTAACCATCTAAATTATTAATTTGTTAAAATATAATAGACTTTTAAAAAACAATGCATCAATTTACCTATCAATTCAACTAGGTCAACAAATCACATACTTTGATCATGTTTATTCAAAAATGATATTGGCACCGCTTAGGAATTCTGTATATCTGAAATTATGTTTCCAATATATGAAAATCATAAGAGGAAGCAGAAATAGATCTAGTTGTATGTTAGTCTCGCATGCAAACCACTTTCATTGATTAACGAAGAGAATGATACAAACTAATTCTGCCTTCTATGTACCATAAGTCATTGATGCAGAAATCCCAAACGGGGGAAGAAGACAAACTCCTTCTTCATTCCTGTGGAGGTTGACGGCTCTGAAAGACTTTTTTTTGGTGTTATGTTATAGAGGGTTGAACTCTAATTAGGGGTTAGATACACCACTTTATAGTGGTGCTAGATGGACTCATTTACAACATATATAAGTCTACATTACCTGTTATTCAATTAGGATTTGACTTAATTGAATTAGGCCTATGAACAAAATAACCAAATTGATCTTGACCGAACCAGATTCGAACCAATCGCCCGTCAAAGGCGAACTACATTTTTTTAATATAAGTAATTGGAACATGACAACAAAATTTAAGAGCTTCTAAAGCCTTCTTATTTTGTTTTTGATGGTATAGTCGAATAAGAAAACTATAGGGACCCAAACCGTATTCCTTTATGTAGGCTTTGTTCATCACAAAGTCAAGAAACAAATCATCCCATTAATTGTGGGGCATAAATTGGACTATTTTCAATTATTTCCTTAATATGAATAGAAAATTTTCAAATGATTTCCTTAATAGAAATTTGAATGAATGATTCAGGGCCACATTTTGTCTTCCAAAATTGATTTCACACTAAAGTCAATATTCTTACATCATGGTGATTGATCTGGTTTTTTTTCCCAAATTAATTTACATACACAAGAAATTTTACATAATAAATATATGTACATGTTGTTGCGGGCTGATAAAAAAATTATTGTGATAGAACAACTTCAAAGTACCTCTGTGCAATCTAAGCAAAATAATTAAGAGAATAAAGAATTAGCTCAAATCAATATATATTTTGACAAAATTTAAAGGTTTTGATCAGAAAGCATGCGTACTTCATAAATTATAAGCTGAGAGAGGGATTTAGAGGGAGCAAAGAGCTCTAGATAGAACATCGATCAAATTTATTGTGTAATTGCCCTATTTAATCGATGTAAAATATATAAGTTGACTTGAAATTTTAATGAATCTATTATCTCTATTTTAGATGCTTTTTTGTTGATTTTATCTTTGAGCAATCTCTTGGCCTTGAGTTGCATGTATATAAATAGGTTTTGAAACAGGCCATCAATGTGCTTTTAAGTGAAAACATCAATATTTTGAACTAAATCGATTTTTTCACTTAATCAAGTTAAATTACAAAATTAATTTTTCTATTAAATTATTAGAATATAATTAAAAATGCACTAAAGAAAAAATAATTTTATTGTTTTTTTCTATTTTCTCTGTTCCACTTCTTTCTGAGTATGCTTTAATAAATTCTTTTACTTACCAAAAAAAAATCTGAATGAAGTCCCTAAATATTTCTTGCGAGATAAAGTTCAGCCCTTTTCTTGAATGTAACATTAGAAGGGTCACAATAGTCGCATATGTGCACTAATCAATTTTTCAATCAATTAGACTTAGTACTAGCTAGCTAATTGTAACCAAGAAAAACACACACACATTCTTCAATTAATCATACAGTTGATTTACAATTATTCACTAACAAATTGATAAAAGTAAACTATAAGCTGGCAATATATATATAAAAGCTACATTATGCGCAGGCATCCCCAGCCCCACAACACGTTATAATTAGGAGGAATTAAACACCATAACTTTGCTAATCAAGAACTCTAAAATGATAATTAATTAACTAATCATTGGGTTTCAAATATACTAAGCTAGCTGCTAACATGCAAATGAACCCTTATTAAGCTCATAATTAAAATCTGACATTATTATACACCTCACACGCAGTCACACACGTATAGAACCGACTTGAACCCTAATTCATGATGCACAGTAGATATTAAACTCAAAACATCAATGAAGTGTTGACTACATTGAGTAAACTACTCCAGTAGTCTTTATTGTCCTGATCAAGATTGCCATCAGCTCCACTGTTTCCATCATTAACCTTGACCGTACTCATTGGTGACCCGTTGCGGTCATGACCAGAAACCGGACCGTAACCGGCCAAAACATCCAATAATCCTTCCATTATATTCTTCACACCCGAATTATAATCTTCATTTTCTCTCTTCACAAAATCTCCTGACGACCATGCATTACTAGCCATTACCACCTCTCCATTACTGCAAGATGCATTATTATTATTGTTGTTATTTTTCGAGTAATCGAGGGCTTCTGAATAATTTTCTTGATTACACCCGACGGTGGAAATTGGCACTACTGCACTTCTTTCCGAGAAGTTTAAGGGAGATGTTGGAGACTCAAGGGTGTCAACACCACAAGAGGCGGCGAAGAACATGCTGGAAACCACTTTTTGCCAAGTTTTGAAGACGTCCAGGCACTGCGGTCTAGGCGGCCCCAGGCTGGCTTGTAAGGAGGAGGAGGAGGCAATGAGTTGGTTCTGAATTAGCTTTGATTCACGGACCAATCTAGCTTCGGCTTCGAGGCGGGCGCTTTCCCACTGAGCCATGTGGCTTAAATTGGCTGCGTCTTTGGGATTGCCGGTGCAGGAAGTGAAGGCGTCGGTTTTTGGCCTGTGAGTGACCGGATCAATCCCCATTTTGTCTAATATTTTCTTGAGGTGTGTGTTCCAGTAGTTCTTGATCTCATTATCGGTTCGTTTTGGTAAATGGATTGCTATAGCAGACCACCTAAACCAAACAAAACAAGACAAAGAAGATCATGATCACCACGAAATCAAAATCAAACTAAAATAAAACAAATCTAAACTATATATATAGTGATGAACCTGTTTCCAAGAAGAGCGTGGAGTTGTATAATTGTTCGTTCTTCCTGCAAACTGAATTTCCCTCTCTTGATGTCTGGTCTCAAATAATTAGTCCACCTTAGCCTGCAACTCTTACCGCATCTCTGAAGCCCTATTCCATTGTTCCAACAAAAGAAAAAAAAATTAGGGTTTGGCTAGGGCATTAGTTAAATTTCCAATGCGGTATAATTATATGATTTTTTTCAAAATAAAAATGACCAACCCATTGCCGGGACTAACTCAGCTAGAGGACCTGGAAAATTATATGAATTTGCTAATGAGTATTTTATGTAACTATGTACCAGCTTTTGCAGGCAGAGCTCGCCAACTCCCATGACCATGCTTTTGAATGTAAGCTAAGAGCTTCTGGTCTTCTTCAGGTGTCCATGGCCCTTTCTTCAACCCTAACTTTTCACAACATGGTGACCGAACCATTTTCTTAACCAAATTATAGTTATAGGTTACAATACAATTCAAGTGACTTTGTCAGAAAAAAAAGGGATCTTTTCCTGCTTTTCTCTCTTTGATTGATTGGAAGAGATCAGAGAGATGAAGAAAGAAATTTGGATGGGTGACTGTGGACATATCTTTGATCCTATTTATAGACCAACTATTAACTAATGATGGAATTAAAAACTATATACAATAACAATATTTTGACAATGGTGTAATGGGTTCTATAAATAGGGTATTTACTCTCTGATTCAATAAGTGTATACATTAATTTAAGTGTATTTACTTTGGATAAAGAGATGGGTCCTAAACACTTCAATATTGACAAAACATGTGATTAAAGGTGAGTCCAAATTATTGCTGCTCATATTTAATTTTTGAGACTGAGCTGATAAATGAAAAAAAAAATAATTGAAGTAAGCGTATTGATTCCATTAGAGTTAAACCCTACCTAAAAAATTGCCTGCCCTCTCTCTCATCTCGGATGCGCTGTATAAACGGAATTGTTGCCATATCTATCCGCCAACAAAGTTGCAGAAGATACTATTTGATTCGCATTCTAATGGGAAAAAAAAACTACATTACAATACTTTGATTGAAAATAATGATCGGTGATTAGACTACTAAAAAAATCAACTTAGGTTTTCTTATTTATTTTGGTTTTTATTAACATATTCAACATTGATCAGTGATCACTATATTGAGCGCGTTTGGTTTCTGTATATTGTAATTATGGTATATTATTTATTTATGCATATTACGATTTAGAGAAAATTTGTCAATTTTGTTATTTTTTATTATATAATTTATTAAATCTATAAATGTACACTTTACATCTGTTGTTTATCACTTAATTTACGATTATCAATATTACGTATAACCATGTGTTTATGAACTATTTAACCTACAAATTTACATTCTGTTATTTTAAAAACAAGGTATGCGCAGAATAATTTATTTTCAACCATAACTGAACAGTACTAAACAGCTGAGTTGTTTATTTATGTATGGTGTCCAATATTGTCCGGTAAACGGTGAAGAAAAATCAAGATCAATTGGTTTATGAGTGTATGATGAAACCACTGACAAGAAAAATAAAGAAAATCTAATGAAATGAATGCCAACACAGCCAACTTGTATCTATTAATTTATAAAGACCAGTCTTTTGTTTTTTTGAATGAAAGGTCAAATTTTAAAGGAGCTCACATGCGGGGATTAATACAGGCCAGCTAGTGAAGAAAATGTGGAGTTGTGGGGTGCTGTAATTGTGTAATGGGTTGGGTATTTTCTGATCCGTTCCTTGGGAGCAATCATTCGGCGCTGATTCAAATGCAATCGCACGCTGTTTGGAGCTATCAAATCATTTACTAGACCTCTACTGTTTACTTTAGATTCCTATGTCATGCTTCTTACTCCAGTTCTTCTCTGCTTTTCTGCATGCGATCATGCACAGACATCTGCATGTACAAAAGTACTTTCATGCCTTCAGTTTTACAAGTAATCTAGCTAGCTTTAGATTATAGATTGATATATATAATTAATTATATTAAGATTATGATATAGTAAATAGTATCTGACGAAGGGTCAGGTTTATAGTATAAGGATCGTTTGGATTAGTAAAGATTTAAATCAACGTGATATGCTTCATTTAATTTGAAAGGATCATAACTTTTGCATATAGATGAGTTACAAGGCCTGTAAAATATTAACAGAAAATTTGTTTCGAGTTCCGTAATGAATCTAACAATATCATAGAGTTAAATCAGGACTTTTAAAGTTAAAATCCATTGTTTAAAGGTTGATTGGCCTCTTGAAATTTTATGCTTTGTTTTAGGTTTATCTTTTCTTTTTGTTTGAACTCTATCTTTATGTTTCTTTTTGTTTTAGGATTTCTTCAGTATAAATGCTCTTTAAAAATGCCGGCCTGGAAGAGTTTAGCTGACCATTGTAAAATTTATTTATTTTCTATCATATTTTTGTGAATTTTCATGTTTCATTGCACGAGTGTTCAGCATACAATTTATTTTTTAAATACAGCTAAAAAACAAAAATAACGAAAAGTACTTCGAAGGACCAGTGTAATTATGAATTATTCTCCGGCTTCGGGCTTCCTATATATTAACTCCTTATTAATAATACTAATACAATTAATGATGGCATCGAATATAGAAATTAATACAAAAGTATATTAAGAAATTAGGAAATATATAAACAAGATTCATAAACGTGCATATTGTGTGGCGATACATGAAACACATGGGCTGGCAATGGCATATATATTTTGTTAATTTTTGGCCGATATGAAAGGAGAGGTTATTGCAGATATGTATATGAAGACAAAAAGTTAGTGACTAAATAATAAATTACAAGTTGGAAGAGGTCGATGGAGCTTTAGTTGCAAATTAAGTTGGGAAATTAATATTCTCCCATTAAATTAATGATTTGCATTCATATAGGATGTGGTGGATGGTCTTTGGTTTTAGCAGTTATGATTTTCTCTGTTTGCTCCCTAAAAGAGTTCGTTATTAACAGAAGGTAGTAAGTGCTGCGTGCATGTTTACGTTCACCGGAAGTTATCATTTCTCTGTGGTGTTCGTTTTTGTAGATGGACGATGGTAGAAATAGATTGAACAGTATAAAATGGAGAAACTGACATGTCTTTCAAAAAGTTGAATATGCATGACTTTATATTATTGTAGAGTGTTCATTTTAGGGAAAAAAATTGAGTAGAGGTATTTTACAAATAATTTTTTCTACAACCGAAATATTGCAACTTGCAAGAGTTATTGCAACTTTCCTTTTGAAGGTACAATGCTTCTAAAGATACTTATCAGTAAACTGCTCGGATATTTAAAGAATTAATTTTCGATGAAGAATGTTTAGTTTGACAGTACTATATCCACTTCCAATAGAATGAATCAAGTAATTACGGTCTACATCGCGTTGTCTTGTTTTTACAATTTTAAGGAATTATTATGACATAAATGAGACAAGCTTTGTGAATTTGAGGTTAGGGTTGTGTTGCTGAATGTCCTATACTTGAGGCACAGTAGAGTAGAGACCCATCGACCATAATTCTGCCGTATCCTCTAGCCCTATTGCAATCCATTGCACGAACATTTTGCATCAGTATTTCAATTGATATAATAGTTTTTTTTTTCAGTATTAAATAATGAAAAAATTGAATCGCTATAATGCTAAATCAATAAAGCCTTTTTTTTTTGCTGACCCAAATGGAAAAGAAAAAGGAAAAGGGTAAATCTCAGGCTTGATATTCAGCTTACATCACTATCACACTCCCTGATAATGCGATGGAAGCAGAAGCAAAGCATGTGTTCTTAGTAATTTGCATTGATTGAGCAAGGAATCAAAATTTATTAGGTAGCAGTGTTAAATTTAAGGCCACCAGAAACATTTGCACTTTGTACTGTTCGTCTTTGACAAATACAACTATGGACACTATGGAGAATCCAATCTATGCTAACTAAGAGGCTAGTCGCATTTCAAAAAAAAAAGAGTATAGTAGGCCCAAGAACATCAGTTCAGATAGACAAGAAGAAAAGATAAAAAGAGAATACAGTAGGCAACACCAGCAGTGGTAAAGTAAATCAAGTCAATAACTTCTAAATCAACCAACCAATTCGAACCGTAGCTTTTTTAGTATTGAAGTTAACTCTAGTGTTAAGAAGTTGTTGATTAAAAATGACTCATAAAAAAAGTCAACTTTTTGTAGCAGTCGAGCTTCTCCGAACAATTAAATACTCAAAACAAGTTCAAATGGAATTTCTCTTTTTTGACTTGGCAGGGCTACATTTACTGCAATCTTAGATTCTAGCTAGATCATCGAGGAACTAATATGGAAGATGCTTAATCAGCAAAGAATAATATAGATACTTGAGATAATCAATGGTAACAACCTTCTTGTTCAAATCCCATTTCTCGACGCAACTCAATGCTTGAACACACAGGCATATGGGAAAATTGTGTAGAATAATAGAAGGAATCCAGCAGGAAGAACCTCCAAGCAGTAATAAAATGATCAGAAGGAAGAGAGCCCTGCAAGTTGTCGGAACTTCTCATACGAGACCTAGAACACAAATTGCCAAGGACCAAGTCTCGCTCACGTAGGAAAGAAGCCCTTCCACAGTGCTCTTAGTCCCTCAATATTAACCGTCTTCACAAGACAATGAAACGAATTTCTATAAACAACCATCCCTTCCTTGCCGGCTGCCTGATTCATCATTCTCGTCTTCACCACATCAGCTGGACAACTCAATGCAGTCGCAGAAAGTCCTGACATAATGGATGCTAATGTATGAGCATATACATTATCTGCGGCAATCCCATTCCGGATTACAAACCTTTTCGCCTGATCATAACAAACTAATTCGCCCATATTCACCAAAAACGCTCTCTGTATGTTCGGGACAACCCCTTTCCAGAGCCCAAAAACACCTTCTGCATGCACAATCTTGTTTAGAGCATCGAAAGGCCCTGAGTACCTCGGCTGGAGACCTTGGCTCACCATTCGACCATCTGCTTGCATCCGTACCTTAACAAGATCAGCAGGGCTAGCCACAACATGTACTACTAAATTTATAACAAAACCTTACAGTTATTCTCAGAATAACAATCAATTTGTCAAGTGAACATGAATATCAAATCAACTCATTCTCCAGAACATCAATATCAAACATTCACAGTTCATTAACGGTGCCGTTCAGATACCCGTATGGCATTAACTTCTGAGTCAATGTTGCACAAAATTCTTACTTTTTTGATACTAAAGAGACGCTAAACTTTACAATTTTGCTTTGAAAAAATTTATTTTTTGCTAGTGCAAAGGTCGAACGCAATAAGAAAATTATCTATTTTTTCCTTAATTAAGAAAAAAGAGGTTGGTACCTGAGCGATGACACCGGAGGCTCCTCCAATGAGAGCCTTGCTGTACAGAGAAAGAGAAGCATCGTCGCCGCCATCACCGACCACAACGTTTCTCAAATTCTCCTAACCGACAATCCGAATCGGAGTGCAGAAGAGATGCCTGATAATGGCAGGAGAGAGTCCTCGGTACATTCCCAGAGGACCTTGTTGGCGAACGATCTCCAAGACGACTCGGAATGCGTTGGTAGTGGAGCGAGTTGAGGAAGGCAGCGACTCGCCGTGCAGCTGAAGCCGAGTCTTCGTTAGGTCGATTGGGAAAGTCGCCGTCTCGGCTACCATCGGGATGAGTGACGTCAGTAAGATCTTCGTGTGTGTCCGGGTCCCGGTCCAGGCTTGGTCGCGGTGGTCATGGCTCTGGCTTGGACTCATTGGAGTGCTTGAGGTGGAACTGTTGGAGTGACTAAAACGGGGAGTTATGTCAGTTCGAAGACGTTGCACCATTGCACCATCGTCATGGTCAATGGCCTTAAAACGGTGCCGTTTTTTTGACCCTGTAGGATAATAAATTTGAAAAATTAATATATATATATATAATAGTTAGAGAGTTTTTTCAAATTTATGACAAGTGACTTCTTAATTGATTGACAAATGGTACAACTTATATTATTTCTTTATGTCTTCAAAATATATATATATAATAGTTAGAAAATTTTCTCAAATTTATAACAAGTAGTTTCTTAATTAATTGATAATTGGTACAATGTGTGTTATTTATTAATGTCTTAAAAAAATGGTTACATCAATATCAATATATATATTTAAAGTTTGGGAATTTTTACAAAGTTTCGATGTTGTGACGTTTTAACTAATTGACATGTGACGACTTTTTCTAAATATTTTCTCTTTTTTTTTTTTCTTTTTGTAATATAAATATAATTTTTTTCTAAAATCAATAATTACATAACAAAAACAAATCAGTATATTTATCAATGTACGCATTTAATCAATATACATTAATATAAATATAGCGCTATGAGAAAAATTTTGGTTCGTAGGTTTAATTTATAAATTAGTAATTAGCATGTGATTTAGAATGAATCAGCAAAACATCAATGTATTAGGCTTTTAAAAATAAAGAATTAGATATAAAAATTAATGACAATTTGATACTTTCAATCAAATTATGATAATATTAGTTTTATTATTTTAATTCAATGCATGTATATACTCTTTTATTTTAATGATATTTCTTTAAAAAGAAAAAATAATATATTTAATTTATAAAAGAATTATGAATAAAATTATAAAATTTCATAATTTAAATATTTAATAATTATAATTTCTCTCTTATTTTTTAATATTTTAATTTTTATTATAGAAATACTAATTTTAAAAATATTTTTGATAAAAAATATATTATTTTATTAATTTAAATAAAAATATTGTAACTTAACATCCGTTGCGAAATACGTATTGCTCTTACTGAGAACAAACACAAAACACAGTGAAGTGGCGGCAAATCTGAAAATACCGAAAAAAAAAACTTCAAATTCATTTCTTCCTTCTCACAAGCCACAGAATGTCTCCATCGACATTTTTAATGTAACTATAACGAAGAAGAGAAAAATAGAAAAGCGAGATGGAAGAATCGATTTCCTCGGTGTGCGATCTAGGGGTTCCGGACACGCTTACTGACGATTCAATTCAGGAAATCGTTGACAGCTATAAGGCTGCCCACAATGGAACTAAGAATGTAATTATCATTCTTATTCCTGTAGATCGCATTTCGGTATGGTAGTATATTTTTTTGTGAAAAGACGGACTACATTAGTCAGATGTGGGACTCAGTGAATCTGCGCCTGACATTTATCTTTTTTAAAAATAATATTTAAATTTGACTGTTGGATCTGATTGATCCAACGGTCATATTTACTCCAACAATAATATTACCATTGGAATACTGTTGGGGCCGAAAAAATATCATTTTGGTCCATAACGGCTAGTTTTACCCATTTTTCTATAAATACCCCCTAAACATATTTTTTTATCATTTCTTCACTTCAAACACTCATTTCTCTCATCCGAACTCTCTCAGCTCTTAAAATTTCTCTTCATACTCTCAAATTACTCATACTCCAATTTTTTTCCCCAAAATTATGAATTCCAACAATGAAAATATTAAATTCTCTTCTCAAAATAACCCATCAAATTTTGTCAACTACCGATATTCTCAAAATAATCCATCAAATTTTCCCTCTTTCACAAATTATCAATTCAATTTCACCGCTTCATTTTCCTCATTTTCATATCAACTCGCACTTTTCAATTTTAGTAATTTCCAAAATTTTACGTTCATTCCTTTTTCACAAAATAATCTTTTTTTCACAAAATAATTCTTACATCCTCGTGTTGGATAGGTGTTCGACGACGGATTCCCAAGGGGATTCTTCTACTCATGAAATGAACCCCCGAGCCCACTATTGGTCTAAACAATCTCGGCCCCGACGTCGGTGTCAAGTACAAAAAGTGGATCCCTCCACATGACGTCAAGTTGGCTAAGTGTTGGATCGTTATTTTCGAAGACCCCATAATGTCCAACAACCAAAACGCCAACTCTTTTTGTAAGCGAGTGGCTGTACGCTTCAACCACGGTATGGAGGCAAGCGAGCAACGTTATGAGAAGGCCGTTAAAAATAAGTGGCACACACTCAACAAAAATGTCACCTTATTTAACGGCATCTACAACAACGTTGCTTCGACTTATCATAGCAGTTGGAGCG
>CAODLS011954657.1:0-11574 GCA_948243855.1 Flueggea neowawraea
AAAATTTTTCTCAAAATATTTTAGTTATAATAAGTTCTTTGAATATAAAACTATAACAATTTCTCAATAGTAGCATCTCCTTCTAACTACATCAAAAACTACAATATCTAACAAAATACATTTATAGTCTCATTCTAGTTATAAATCAATTAATTCAAATATAAGAATTTATTTACCTTCAAAAGGCTCTCTCTCTCTCTCTCCCTCCCTCTTTCTCTTTACATATACATATATATAATACATATATGTGTGTGTGTGTGTCTATATATATATATATATGTATACATATGTATTATATATATGTAGCGGGTATGCGTAACGGACACATGTATGAATATTGCCCAACGGGTAACGGTACATGTACGGTATTCCTATATCCATACTCTACCTATACTCGTACAGTAAAATACGGGTATTATTCGTGTTCGTACCCAAACCCAGTCAAAGCGGGTAATACCCTCGTTACTGGGTACGGGTAGAGTCGGTATCCGTCGGGTAGGGTATAAATTGTCATCCCTAACTGTAAGCCGTGTGCCTAAAATCAACTATAGAAGCATTATAAGATTCAACCCAATATAAAGCTTCAATTTCAACAAAAAAGCACAACGCACATATCATACATATATGATCAACCTAAGAATACAATTCCACCCAGACAAACTGCAAAAGATAGCAGTTGATTGAAAATATATACATCGTAGAGATGTAAACATAGTAGATCAGGTCATTGTATAATGGTTACACAGTATACAAGTTTATCCTCTTTCCCCTCCATATTGCAGTGCCTCAACAACTAGCATAGCCGATTAAATGACAAGCGAGCAGTAAACTTTCCTTGAGAACGAACAATTAAATTAGCCACAAAAATAGGACCCAGCAGTGTAATTGACTACACAAATAAAAGAGTTAAGCACCAGTATATCTTATCGTACATGAAGCCACCATAATCGCCTAATAATATGGCATCAAAGAGAACAAATGTCTTCAAAATTAACCTATAAAACCAGCACATAAAACCAGATAACATGGACAATTTCTTTCATCACTAGTATAACCAATTAAAAAAGATTGAGGCAAGAATGGAGCGGCGAGGGATCAGAGAGAATAAATCTCTTAGGCCATCTCCAACTCACCTCTATTTATAGAGAAAAAATTTATTTTTAGAGTTAAATTCACTCCAACCCAACTCTATTCTCACATCTATATTTAGAATTTACTACAGTATATCTCTAAATTTAGAGGTGCATTGTAGCAACTCTATTTTTAACTCTATTGTTTTTTTGCTTTCATGCATGTATATATTCAATTTTAACATTTGTGTTTCATATATTTTTATTTTATGATATCCACTTTTCAATGTATAAACACATTATTGTAAAATTTATGATTTAAATATAATATTAATTAATTCAAATATTTTAATATGAATTTAATATCAAATAATTAATTTTTTGTTATATAGAGGGAGCAAGAGAGAGATGGACAGAAAGGGAGAGAGGGAGAGAGGAAGAGAGAAAGGGGGAGAGAGGGAGAGAGAGGGAGGGGGAGGGAGAGAGATGGGGAGAGAAACAGAGAAGGAGGGGGGAGGGGGAGAGAGGGAGAGGAAAAGAGAGGGGGGAGAATGAGGGAGGGAGAGAGAGAGGCAGAGAAAGAGAAAGAGAGGGAGAGAGAGAGAGGGAGAAATTAATAATTTAAATATAATATTAATTAATTCAGCCTACCTCTATTTTTTGTTCTCCTTTTTTATTCTACGTAATGGTTGTTGTTTGTTTTTTTATTATTAATTCTTAAATAAAAATAAATTTTACGATTAATTTTATTTAACAAATAATAAAAAAAATTAAGTTTATGTTTAGCTTGTAAAAAAATAATGATAGAAAATGAAGATAGAAAGAATATTTAGAGAATATTCTTTTTTAGAATTGGAAATAGAGTTATGAGTTGAAGATAATTTTACTGTAGCTGCTATATTTTTAGAATTTTAGAGTTAAAAATAGAGTTTTAAGTTAGAGATTACCAATTGGCTTAAAAAGAAATGAAATACCAACCAGCCACGAGGTCTTTGTTGGTCAACAGACTACACAAATACTAATTAAAATCAGTTCCAATGTGGCCCAACAAAGAAGCAACCGGTAAGGCACCAAGGCAGGACAAGTGATCTCTTCATGATCAATCTGTAAATCCATGTAGTGCCACTAAGGCATCAGGGCACGATACTCATATATATCATTAGCCAACAGAACAAGTAGATGAAAAACAACATATTGCCAGCAGTTTAGTTGAGCTACTTACTCAACTAAAGATAGGCTACATAAATAATACCCATGTACATTGTAGTGTTTTTTACAATGGACTGATTCTGGTTACACTAGATAATAAGAGGCAGGGATACAAGCGGGAACAAATCTCTCTTCAACTGCTTATAAAGCAGAACAATCAAAAAGCAAAACCACTGGTAATTTGTTTAAGCAATTTAGCAACTGAAGATAGTGATTTGTTCTCTCACAAGCTTTATCTTGGTCCCCTTCGACATTGTAGCACCTTAAACAATGGTACCACTGTAGCCAATTAAACAACAATCCGACATCTATTTCTACTTCCAGAATAATAAGGTAACTTGAGAGACAGAGACATGAGAAAGAAAAGATCTCTTATTGATAAACTCATAAAACAGGCAGAACAAAAACATAGTACTATTATCGATTTGTGTAAGCCACTACAGGCAGATTGAAGCTTGGTGTCCTATGGGCCGAATTGCAGGTCACTAAGCACTATTAAACGGGCTATCAATTGTAGTGCCTTAGGCACTAATATAACGTAGTTAAACAAGGCACCAATTTTATTTTTTATTTTCAGAAAGAATAAGGCAACATATTTACTCAAGGTAACAACTAAGAAGAGGCACATGATGGAGACAGAATTGCAGTGCATTAAGTGCTATTTACTGGGGCAATGAATTGCAGTGAATTAGGCAAAGTGTAGCACATTTAAAGAAGACACCAGCTTTGTTTCTCAAAAAATAAGGCAACATATTTACAAAAAATGCAACACCAGAGAAGACGCACATGATCAGCAATCGAATTGTAGTGCTTAATACCGAATTGTAGTGCATTAAGAACTATTTACCAGTACATCAATTGCAGTGCATTAGGCACTACACTAGTATAGGGCTTTCAAACAAGGCACCAGTTCTGTTTTTTATTTCCAGAAAAGGCAAAGGCAACATATTTACCAAAGCAACAACTGAGTAAAAAACATGATCAGGATCGAATTGCAATGCATTAAGCATTATTAGCCGGCTATCAATTGCAGTGCATTTAGGCACTAGTATCACGCATCTAAAAAAGGCACCAACTTTGTTTTTCATTTCAAAACAAAAATAAGGCAACAGATTAACCAAAGGCTACAATTGAGAAGAGTAGCACATGATGGGAACCAAATAATAGTGTTATGCACTAGTATAACACATTTCGCACCAGCTTTGTTTTCATTTCAAAAAAAAAGGGCAGCAAATTAACAAAAAGGCAACAACTAGAAAGAATGGCACATGATCAGTGACCAAATGGTAGCGCATTAAGCACTATTTACCGAGCTAACAATTATAGTGCATTAAGCACTAGTATAGGGCATTTAGGTGCCAGCTTCATTTTTTCATTTCAAGAAATGTGGGACATCAAATTAACACTAAGGCAACAACTAGACAGAGTGACACAGGATCAGGGAACAAATTGTAGTGCATTAAGCACTATTTACCAGGCTACCAATTGTAGCGCATTAAGCACTAGTATAGCGCATTTAAGTATGGCAACAACTTTGTTTTTCGTTTTTAGAAAAATAAGGCAAAACATTACAAAAGGAAACAAACAAGAACAGTGGCACATGATCGTCACCGAATTGTACCGCTTAAAGACTATTTACCGGGCACCAACTTTGCTTTCATTTTAAGAAAAATAAGGCAATAACGCTTAGGCAGCCGCTTCGTTTTTCCATTTCAACAAATGTAAGGCAGCAAAGTAACACAAAGGCAACAACCGAAAAGAGTGGCTCGTGATCAGGGACCAAATTATAGTACATTAAGCACTACTTACCGGGCCACTAATTGTAGTGCATTAACCACTAGTATAGCGCATTTTAACATGACCGCAACCTTGTTTTCATTTTCAGAAAAATAAGGCAACAAATCTACCAAAAGCAACAACTGAGAAAAGTAGCACATTATTGGTACCGAATTGTACTGCATTAAGCACTATTTACCCGCCTATCAATTGCAGTGTATTAGGCACTAGCAATAAACAAGGCACCAACTTTGCCTTTTCTATTCCAAAGCAAGAAGGCAACATATTTACTAAAGCTGTTTGTACTATTTGTTGCGCTACCAATTGCAGTTGCGTTAGGCGCTAGTATAGCGCATTTAAACAAGGCACCAGTTTTGTTTTTCATTTCAAGAAAAAGTTTCGAGAGCTCAGTGGCAAACCCTACCCGCCAAGTCCAAATCATTCTTCCACGATGTCAGGTTTCGAGAGCTCAGTGGCTTCAGAGGTTCCTCTCTCTCTATCGCTCTGTCATCATGGATACTCAAGCTCAAGCGTGACAGTGATAATGGTGATTTTTTATTTCTATTTTTTGTTTCAGTGCGGAAGCGACCATGCTGCGGAGAAACCGCATCGGACTATTCTGAGATCGGAGCTGTAGCTGTTGAACATAACGGCGAGGAAACGCCTCCATTGGCAGTTTCTTTCTGCAAGGTACAAGTTCGGTCTTTGTATTCTTCTTTTCTCTATTTTTTTTCCCTACGGAACACTTTAAGTTGAATGTTTGGAATAGAAAGTCAATGCCATAATTGGAGTTTGAAGCTCTCTATAAGCAAGTTCAAACATTTATTTGTGAATTAATGGCGTTGTAGACCAGTAAGAACTCCCTCTATTCGCCTTGTCGGATGAGGATGGGTATGTGAGCTTGTTCGATACTCGGAGGAAGTTTCAGTCTTTCGCTTCTCACCAAGAGAACTCAGTTTTTTCCCCTCAAATTTGCTAAAAACCTGTCGAATTAGAGTCTTTATTTATAGAATTTGTCTAAATTGTCGCCTATTCTTCCATGAATTTGAGTGATTATGTGCAGAGAAGTCAAGAATTGGAGACTGGGTCGCTCATCAGAATGCAATTTTTGATATATGTTGGATCAAGGTAAGGTTGCATCAAATGATTCCACATTTCAACAGCTAACATTAACGCTTATTGTTGTAAAAAAAAAATTGGGTTGCTTATGTAAGTTGCATTCTGGAATTTGTTTCAGGAAGATACAAATTTACTCACTGCCTCAGGTGATCAAACTGTAAGTACCCTCATGTTAAATTTGGGCCTTACTGTTCAGCAATCGTCCTTTTCTACTGATTAGTTGATGTTTTTATAATATTTGAATTTGCTGAAAGGGATCAATTTTAGTTTTATAATTATCTATACTGTGTTATTTTACAATAAATAGCTCAACTCCAATTTCTGTGGTTCAACAGATAAAAGATATGGGATGCACAAGAGAAGAAGTGCACCGGGGTGTTAATAGGGCACACGGGAAGTGTTAAATCTCTGTGTCCCCATCCAACAGATTATGGTAAGTGATTTAGAATCCCTCTTATCCATAGGAAGGCGAATTCTGTCTGCAACTGTATGATTCTCATCTCAGTTTTCTGACAGATGTTATCATCTCTGGTTCAAGAGATGGGTACTTTGCCGTATGGGACTTGAGATGCAAGGTTACTTCCAAAGGTGGAGGTGAAGAAACTTGCATAAAGTGAGTTATTGACATTCTTTCATGCACTTAAAATCCATACGGTTATTTGTTTTTAGTCAGCTAACTATGTTGCTCCAACTTAAATGTCTCTGTTTATAAAGCTCAACAGCTATGGTCCAGAAAGCACATCTTTCACCTCAAGCTAAGCGGGTTAGGCGGGGCAAGGTTTGTTAATTGATTAAGTTTCCTTTACATTCAAATATCTTACGCACTGCTGATAGTTCATTCTCTTTTCAGGCTGCTTCTATGAGCATTACATCAGTGCTTTGTCTGAAGGATGGGATTTCCATTGCTACTGCTGGAGCTGTTGATAGGTCCGTGAAACCATCTAGATCGTGTTTTGTGAGTCATTTTCCAAAATCATGTAAAAAATATAATTTCGTTTGAAACTTATCTAATGTCATTCATTGGTTATTTTCAGCATAGTAAAATTCTGGGATACAAGAAATCTGAAGACTCAGGTTACTCAGGCTTGTCCTTATACCAACTCATTGCCTGAGAAGGTCAGTTGCAGTTGAAGATGCACCCTATTTTAACATTCCTTTCTTAAAAAAAAAATCAATATTACATATAATTAATTTATCACTTTTTGAAATTAATTATCATGTAAAAGGGCATTACATCCTCTGGCCGACATCATCCTTTTCTGATCTTCATTTCAGGCAAGAAGATTACATGGCATATCTAGTCTGTCACAGGACTTAAATGGTGTTTTCCTTACAGCTTCATGCATGGACAATAGGTACCCTGCTATTTAGATAACGACCTTTCTCTTAAACCTTAACTATGCAATGAATTTCTGAAATGTTTTACGATTTTCCTTTTTTTTTTTCCGAATTTACTTGTACAATGCACTTAGATTAGAAAAGGGGCCGGTGGAATCTTTCTCTGGGTGCCGAATAGAATCATTTTATGTAAAGGTATGCATCATCATCTATAAGATTAAGCATCAGGTGCTCTGTCCTGAGTTTATGCTTTCTATGGAAGACCCTAACAAACTGATGGATTTGCAGTCAGCAATTAGTCCTGATGCGGCTCATATACTTAGTGGATCTAGTGATGGAAATGCCTACGTTTGGCAGGTAAGTTTCCTCTTCAATGAAGTTCCTCACCTTTTCTTCATCAAGTTTGCTTTTCATATAATTTGACCAGCATTTCAATACCAGGTAAATAAGCCTCAGAAGGATCCCATCCAATTAAAAAGTCATGATGGAGAAGTTACAGCAGTCGATTGGTATTTTCTTACGCCACGTACCTTCAATAAAGGTTCATTTCATTTCATCATTTATCATTTCCGACAAAAAAAATGCTGCAGGTGCCAATCTGATGTTGGGAAGCTAGCTACTTCTGATGATGATTTCACAGTGAGTTAACATTCCTAACTTTGGCAATAATGAATCACACATAACCCTGCATGTCATGTTTTCAACGCTAAATGCTATCCCAATGTATTAAGATATGTTCCTAGATCTAATACTTCTTCAAATCTCTCATTGACTAGGTTCGCATTTGGAACATTGAGAGCACTTTTCATTCAAGCACAAGATCACCATCTTCTGTCCGAAGGAGAGTTATGGCAATGCCAAGCGAGGATTGCAGAAAGCTTCTAATGAATGAAGAACCGGTAGACACGATGAAGAGTCCAGGCAGTTTGCAATCTTCAGATGAAACATTCAACCATACTAACTCACAGAATCCAATTACAATGCCTGCAATTAGAACTCCTGAAGCTCAGAAGAAAAGGTTTGCACTGAGTTTAGATTCAACAGAGATTTTTGAGAAAACCCCCGAAGCAGAAATGAAGAGCCCCTCGTCGGTACTAAATCCTCCGTCGTCCTTGAAAAGGAAAACCATCCGAGATTACTTTCTGGCAGCTTAGAGCACTAGGAAACAATACTGTACAGTAAGAAAAAATGGAGATATGCCTTCACTGAAGTGAATGGTCTTTTTGCCTTGGCTTTTCTTCAGATTATATTGGTAAGATTCTTCTGCAACTCATTTATTTTTCTCATATTCACACTATTGGTTACGAGCTTGACAGTGTTAGTTTTTCAGTTTGCAGGATTGAGTTTGCACATGTAAAGCGAGAAAGAAGAGGATTTTTTTGAAGGATATGCTATATAATACAACTTGTTCTGCTTTTATTTTTGGCAATCAGCTTCTAGGTGGTAGGTTACCCTGAATTTCCTCGTTATTTCGAAGCAATATATTGTCAACAACCAACAAATTTGTACGTGGCGGTGGCCTTTTTAGGTATCCGTCAATAATCACAAGACCTAAACAGTATGTTATAGTCCAAATCATGATCCGTCAAATATGTGAATGAATTCTACCTAATGGGTTTACCGCCATGAATTCGAATACGAAATTACAATATAATCTAAAACTAAAATTTAATGAGTCGAATATGAAAACTAATCTTTTTGTGCAATATCTACTTATAAATAAAACGATCAAAGCTAGAAATTAATATATTTAACACTAAATCTTTTCCTCCCTATGAAAGCAATGATACATTATGTTGCAGATATTACAACAACAATCAATACAGTTTAACAATTCCTAAATGATCAGATCCTTACATGCACGTCAAGTAATGAATGAATAAAGAATACATTATTCTTTGCCAACTCTTTGCAGCTATGTTTAAAAAAGTTCTGTGATTAGTCTGAACCGGCGGTGAAATTCCCAACGAATATAAAGTTGTTTGTTTTTTTTGACGGCAAAAAGGAGAGTCGGAGGCGATCAGTATTAATATATATATGCTGGGTTTTATCAAGCAAGCATTGCCTCCCCGTTAGGGAATGTTTTTAAAAGTCATAGTTGACACCGATAACGGATTTAAACCCGTGTACAAAGCTGTTTGTTTTGACGTGTAGATGAGATGTGCATTTTATTTTAGTGCAAATGTTATGAGTTTTGTGTTGTTTTGAGTTGTTAGGGCCAAACGAAATAGAATGCAACCCTTAAACTCGACAACTCTTTAATGAAATAGGATATGATATGTTAGTAATTATAAAATAGGATAAGATAGGGTATGTTAAGATTATAAAATTTCATTGTTTGGGAGTTTAAAAAAAATAGAATAGGTTGTCTAAAATGTCAATTAATAAAAGATAAAATAAGAATATTACATAATAATTTTACTATTATACTCTGATAAAATATACATAAATAATTATTATATTTAATTTATAAAAAATAAATAACATAGTTTAATCAACCAAATATTCTTAAAATGATAATAAGTTTGAAAGTTATTTGCAACAAAATTAAATATTGTTCATAACTAACAATGAAAAACTCTAGATAAAAAAAACACAAAGAAACTAATATTGGAATCCTAAATAATTGCTACTTTTATTTGTAAGCTAATGTAATAATCTAAAATTAAGACTTTGGCATCATTCCAACATTATATTGATAATAAAAAATTTATCACAAAAAAATCATAATAAAACACCACAACTAATTGACATTATAGTCATTCCACATTCTAGATGAAATATGCTCTCGGATAACAAAGAGTTTGATGTTACAATTTATTACTACTAGAGTTAAATTGCAATCCATATTCGACTAAAATAATACTCTAAAATAACTAATCAAAGACTCAGAATTAGTTTGGATTAAAATCACTTCTGCCGCACGATTAAACATCACTTTGTAGAACATGTTTATAACCTTGCAGTCACGAAGTCAAGAAGGCCATTACCACTACTATTCTACTCAATTTATCAACAAATTAAACAAATTCATTAACATGTAATCATCGGGCCATTACCACTACTATCCTCTCTACTAATTATAACTTAGTATACGTCTAAAAAAAGGATAAAATTGTAAAATAAAAATAAGTTTTAAATTTATTTTTCTTTTCTCTTCTTAGCTCACCAATTTGGTGGCTTAAGAAAATAAGAGCTTGAAGGGATAAGTAATCCCCTCATATCCCTCTTTATCCCATATAACAAACTCTCAAACAACAAATGTTTAAAATTTTTCATAACCTATCATATCATATCCCCTCTTAGCATTCAATCCAAACGAAGCGTTAAACGTAGCTGTTAGAACTAAATACGCCAAAAGTTTTTAAAAAATTTATTGTTGCCTCATTTTACCTTCATATTCTTCATAAATACAATTATTTCTATACTACATTACCAAGATTATTCACTTATATGAGTATATCATATTCCCATCTTCTCTTTTGTTATAAGTAATTTATTTTCTTGTACTTTTTTATTTATTTTTGTTTTTATTATGAAAGAGTATTTTGTATCAAATAATATTATATTATTATTTTGATGGCATAATTATAATATTGAAAAATATTGATAGCACTCGTTGCCACTTCTTTTTTTTTTCAATATTTGAGATGCATTACAATTGTAATGTTATATATTTTTCTTATTTTTATATATTTTTTAATATTTTTAAATTTATAATTTTAAATGAGCTTGATATTAAAAAATATTTCAAATTATATTTACAAATGCCAAACACATATCATCCAACCAAACCAAACTGAGCGTAGACTGATTTCCCTACCAATACCAGTCGAAAAATTAGTTGGTTGGATGATATGTTAAGTCCTGATGTGCATGCAGCCAATGCATCTTGGCTTTTCTTATGATGGTCATGCTTCGGTTGATCAGTAGGCTGCTTTTCTGCAACCATGTTCTCTTGCATATTTTCGTCAGTAATCAGTTTATCAGGAACTGACTCATGATCCGTGGATTCCAAACTAGTTCGAGAAACAGAAGCTTCGTCATGATGCCGCCTCTCTCTCACCCTGGAAGTCTCCGAAGGAGACTTTGAGCCTGCCATTAAAGGACCTTGGTTTGATGCATCAGCTGAAACTTTATCGGGCCTCTCGTCAGGCCTTTCATGTTCTGTTTCCTTCTCTGGCTTCTTGGACCGAATGTCGTTGGAGCCAAATGCAACGTTTTTCCCAAGGTTGAAATAAAAGTCTGTCAAGTCACTCTTCTTGGTAACCTGAAAACCCAAAAAAATTAAACAGATATAAAAATATGAGTTCTAATCATTAAAATAACCAAATTATTCAATAAGAGAACGTCAAGATGCTGATCAATGCCCTTCATGATACAAAAAAGAAAAAAGAAGCACTCAACACACACACAGAGCTATTATTCATAGACAGCCTTTATATTATAAGAAGATTAAATGGAGCCAGATATTTCTTATTCTGCTACAAATTTCAAAAATAAACAATAAATTTTACTTTAATTATATAATTAACAAGAAACAGGTAAATTCAGTTAATCCTGCTGTGAACTAATTATTACTGCTAAAAATATGCTAATAAAAAAGCAAAAACCTTTGGAGCAGCTACAACCCAACAATGAGAATTTGTCAGAAAATATAAGCAATTTCTGTATTGCTCTCATTTTCATGAATGCTTAAGTTACAGGGTCAGATAAAAATGTATGTCTGGTATACATAAATGATGCAACCAAGTTGAAAGCAATCATGATCGTCTTTCCAAGACTCATCAATGTCATTTCAAAAATAACGTGCTCCTTGATAGCAACTATATATATATATTATAAAAACATTTCACAACATACAATATAATTTCACAGCATACAATATTATGCCACCATTGCAAGCCACGCCAAAACAAAGCACAAAGAACTAAAGTGAGCATGGAAAGTTCAAACAAGTGGTCATGACAACAAAAACTTAGCTGAAGAAAGTAAGCTAGCAATAAATTCAAGAGACATAACCGAAGGAAGGTTAACTCACATCCTCTTTCTCCTCTTGCCT
>CAODLS011954936.1:0-12938 GCA_948243855.1 Flueggea neowawraea
TAAACGGGTATGACAGGCTGTTTCCAGCAAGTGACAAATTCTATTATGCTGTGTCAGAAATTCAAAAAGAGAATATTTACTAGCAGATCAGATTATGTCATAAGATCACGTTCTACGCACGTAGAACCAGTGTTACGCACGTAGATATGGGTGAGCTGGACTATGAGACAAATCTGAGACGCTCCTTGGGAATTTCAAATTTGAATATACCCTACACCATATGATGCAATCACGTGACAAATCAAAGGTGTACTCTTGGAGGTCCGTCTATGCCCGTAGAAGACAATGGAATGCACACAAAACCATAGTATTACGGCCGCAGTATAAATGCTACGCAATAAGTAGTTTTCATAATTTTGATCAAATCAAGCAGTGGATACTAGGCTTTATACTATGCACGCAGAAGAGGGAAAACAACGTGTAATACTCTGATAGAAATGGATACTACGCACGTACTATTTGAAGTATGCGCGTAGTAAGGACTGAGTCAACAATTTTAACAAGTTGCAGTTGTCTCACAACGGATTGTTTGAGTCCTACAACGACTATTTTTCAGAGAGCAGCTATAAATAGACTTCATCAGTCAAGAGGCAAGTAGAGAACATTTTTGAAAGTGTTGCCCAAGCTTTGTGAATTTTATTCTAAACTTTCTCTCTCTAAGTGTTTTATAGTTCTTACACCTCACTAAGCTTTTGTATTGCTATTTGCTTTGAGATTTGGTGTGAGAAGATCATAATCATTCTATTAAACATTGTGTAAACAAGCTTTGGTTGTAAAGCTTGTTGGCAGAATATGTTTGCTTGTTTGGTACCTTAGAAAAGCAAGTGGGTATTGGTTTACTTGTTGAACCAGTTAAAAACAAGGTATTGTAAAGGTTGTCTTGTGAGCCTGAAAAACAAGAGGTTATAACGGTTTGCCTTCACCCGCAAGTGAAAAAGATTTAGTGGATTGAAATTCTCTAGTTGAGGCTAGACGAGTGGACGTAGATCAAGGAGGACCGAACCACTACAAATAGCGAATTTGTTTTCTCTATCCCTTACTTTTCATTTCAGCTTCTAAGTTTGGGTGTTGGATTAAACTATTGATTTCAGTTTTCAAATATTACAAAAAAGTTTTAAAAATGTTTTTATACCTAGTAAGAAATCAAATTCACCCCATTTTGAATAGCCATATTGTAATTACAGTGAAAACCGATTGAAGTCATTTTTTTCTTATTTTATTTGATTTCAAATATTCTCCCAATTTTATTTTGTTTTATAATTGTAGTAAAATTGGATGATGATCGTCTGGACCAGTTTGACCATAATAAGCTATAAATTCCTGCAAATTTAAATAGAATTATTCAATTTATATTAATAGTTCTTTTTGTTAATAATTCTGTCACTACACCATTATAAGAAATGTTAATGAGCCAGTTGTTATTAGGACCTGTAATATTGTTGCAACTTTCTTACTATTTACGTTGACTCGACTCACATTTTTTCACATTTTTTCAATTGGGACCTGTGAAGTAACTTGCCGAATTTAAAGAGACTTCGTTACGGGATAGCCAGTTTCAGCAGGACTTGCTCATTGCAGTGCTGTAATCACACTTATAAAAAGATTGGAGAGAGCTCAGTAATCCAACTCAGATTATGTAATCAATAATCAGCTCAACTGAAATCACAGAAGAAAAAAAGAAAGACACCAACGTAACAATTCTAGTCAAATCCACCTCACAAACCCAATTAAATAACAAATTAAACCAGCTAAGATTGACTCTTTTTTCCTCAAAATATTACCTCAATAACCTCAAAGGCTTTGAAATTAAAAGTGTAATCCAAACATCACGAGTTTTTGTGAGTACCCTTTCTCCTTTCTCTGGCACTCCTATTGTACTCATTCACAGTGGTGAAGTAAAAAATTTTACCAAGTAAAAGTCGAATCTACTTAGCCAAAGTTCTAGTTATACATTTTGTATGACAAAAAAATAATAACAAAATTAAATATATCCAAATCAATTGACCTAATAATTAAAAACATCTAATTAATTCAAATCCATTCAAATAAAATTTAAATCCATTCAATCACAAATTTAACAATCATACGCTACAATTTACTTAATTAAAATAACAATTTTATCAATCAATTATTCAATAATTCTAATTCTAAATAAAATAAAATCTAATTTTTTCTAAAAATAAGGACAATCGGCTCGGCTTACTAGAAAGGTGGAGGCAAGACGGCATGGGGAGTGGAACTCTGCTGCGTCCCGTCAAAGAGAAAGATAATAAAAAAGAGTGAGCCTGTGGGAGTGGCTCTGTGAAATGGAAATGGGGTAACGGACTAACGACATGTGTTTTGTGTGTGTTTTTATGGATATGGTTATAATATTTTTGTAGTTATATATTTGTATATTTTTAACCGTCAAAATTTATTTAAATTATTTAAAATATATAAAACAATACAACTATAAAAGGACCATAGTTTGTGCCATGATTTTCTGAAGTGTGTTTTGTCCTGGTCTCTATTATTCTTTTTTTTTTTCATTTGGTCCCACTGATTTAATTTTTTTAAAACCTCCAAGAAAGAAAAATTAAACAAAGAATTTTTTTTTTTGTGTGGAAGTGCTTTTCTTTGCTGTTGTTTTCATTCAACCGATATATTAATAATACTGATTCCATTTCTCCCGGTTCTTGATTTCCTCTCCAAACCCAAGAAAGGTAAAAAAAAATCGTATTGATTCCTCTCTTCTCTTACCCGTAAAAGCGATCCAGATTCATCTCTATAAATCCAAAAACTGGTAATTGTCGTTGTTGTTCATTGCATTGGAAAAAAATATGATCATTCTGGGTTTTTATCAAGAAAGATTCAATCTAATTCTGGTGTTGTTTTTCGATTTCTACAGAGACCCAGCAATGGCAGAAGAGCAAATATGTCAAGGTCCACGTCTCTGCGTCAACAACTGCGGATTCTTCGAAAGCCCAGCTACCAGCGGGACCTGCAACCAGTGATCATCAATGGCGAAAACCCAGCACCTGTTCATGGCGGAGCCCCGACGGAAGAGGGCTCCCATGGCCCTCCTCCGGCGGTAGCAGGGGCGCGGGCCTCTGCTATTCCTAATGTGGCTCCGCCACTGCAGTCATCCATCAATTAAATCAAAATTAACCCAAAAAAACTCACAACACAATATATAAATACATCAAGTAGAAAGATTACATAAGAATCGATAGACATATTTTTTGAAACTGTTAGAATCAATAGACTGCACTTACGACATTAGAAGTAAGTTATGCTTTCTTACCTTCAAGCCAAAAGATCCAGTGTTGATATGTCGCCCGATGGAAAGAGTCGCACGCTGGCAAGTCCACCTCTACTTTTCTGTAAGCCCAGACAAAAAAAAGGCTTAATAATATTAAATGATATCAATTTTTTTTTTAATTTATGATTTGATATTTTAAAAATAATAAAAAATAATGTTTTTTTTTATAATTTTTTTTTTTTGTGGTTTAAGCAAGTAATTTTAATAAAAAAATAACGATAAATGATAATGTGACATTAAGAACATGAGAATGTATCATACTGTCAATATCAAGTTATTATTTATCATTATTTTTTAATAAAATTATTTATTTGTGTCATAAATATAAAAATTTATAAAAATATTACTATTTTTTTATTAATTTTGAAAAGTCAAACAATAAATAAAAAAAATATCACAAAAGATCAAGAACAATTACTCAAAATTCCTAAAATTAATTACACCATCCTCTCCCTCTAAAAACTCCTCACAGCTCTGAGACTCCATTATTTTCTCGAAATTTTCAATTTTTCATTACCTAATGTTAAATCGGAGTCGATGTCGAAGTTGGCTCTCTCTCTCGGTCTCTTCATTTCCTTTGCTACCACATTTTACATGCCAAATTACAAATTCATCAGTAAATTTTCTAAATTTATAATTCTAAGTCCTGAATATTACCCCAAGTATCTCCTCAAACACCTCAATTGGCTTCCTGTTTAACCTGTTTCCATAGTGAATTTAAGACCTGCAACAGAGTTCCTCTACCACTGGTCTGCTGTTGGACCCGTCCCTATAGTCAATCTAGTTGAAGAGATTAAACTGGAGAGGAATCGGAAAGGAAAAAATGTGGTGAGTTAGAGGAGAGTAGATAATAAGTAAAATAGATAGGAGAACATAGTTATTGGAAAAAGCGGTCCACCTATAACGGGTGAATCAAACTTGGTCAGTCAATGTGTGAATTGAGACTGTGGACTGATACTTGAAAAGTCCAATTGAGGAGAACTAAACTTGGTTAGTCAAACTGTGAACCGGAACGATAAATCGAGACAAATTGACAAGCCCAATTGAGTTAAGAATTAAATGAGCTTGAGATGGGCACAAGAGACCAAGTCAAATTTGATTGTCGGTGGAACGTGGACCAATGGTGACGTGGCACGTGGCCGAATCTGACGTTGAAACATGGCCTTGTTTGGACTAGACACGTGGCTATCTGGGTGTGTGACACTTGGCCTCACGCGACATCGACACGTGGCAGCACTGTGCAGACGCGCGTGTAGGCCTGTTTACGTGCATGAGTTTTTAAGACGTGGCGCATACGGACGTATGCCACTTGTCCCGACCACCATTTTTGAAAACTAAAAGTTTGATTTTTCTGAAATTTTTGGTATACTTTTCATAATTTTTTGACTTCAAGAACTATTTTTCCAAAATTTTATGAGTATTAAAATATGTTTAAAAATTGTGAAAAATGTATTTTCTGCTAAGAATTATTTTAGAAATTAATTTTTGAAATAATTAGTTTATAAAACGAGCATATATGATTCTCATTTAAATAATTGAGATTAAATATCAATTATTTGGGTTATACGAAAGTAAGTATATACTTGTTTTGTTTGTAATTTATTACAAATAAATGAATGGGATAAAACCATGTTGCATCGACTTAAGTGTTAATTAAGAGAGAATTTGCACAACTCCCGAAGTGAGTATATTGGGAAGATGGTGGTCATAATATGATTATTTAATTGTGTGTTAAATGCACAAAGGTGATGAATGTTTTATTATTTTATAAAAGCTTATGATACTCATCACTAGTGTTGGTTAAACTATTGATCTATTCTAGAATTTTATGAAAATGTGATCCCCTAAGTGTCGTGAAAAGATACTTACTAATTCTAGAAAGTAAAAATGTTTCAAGATTGGTATGTCCGATATTAAACTATGATCACGAAGAGAGATCATGAGAAGTGGGAGATCCATTTTAAGGTCGTATGATTTATAGAATTCTCGATAAGTTGGCATGACCACTTATGAATTATATTTTAATTCTTTGAAAAAGGTCCATCCTGTATCCAATTGGCAGACATATATTTAATATTATATTTGTGTAGTATATTATTCTTTAGGTATATTATAATTATTTGTGTGTTAATGCGTACCAATGTTGATGTACGTGTATTAACATTGAGACTAATTATTTGGATTATATGTTGATTTAATAAATGATGATTGTTTTATTTATTGTTTTGGCTTATCATTGTGTTAATTTACCTTAATTTAATATGCAATATATTATACGTTAAATATATTGCCCAATTATTGAGTTAGCCTTGATAATTGAGATGACCAACATGGATTGTCCTAAGTCTCTGGACTTTAAAAGTGAATCCAAATAGTCATTATTTACTGTCTATAAAATTAAATATAGTATGATTAATTATTAAGACTGAGATGGTAAATGTGCACCTAGTGTATATTTTGATTCAAAACTTAATAAGAGGTTATGCTAGTTTAAGTTTTGGTTAGATGGTAAATATATGTGTAAATATATGTGTAATGCTATGTGAATTGTTTGTGTGTAACTATGTTTTATTATTGTCATATGTATGTGTGATATTCACTGCTTGTAAAATCGATGGATGCTGAACCATACGAGAACGTATATTGAGCTACGTTGGGCTTATGTGGCAACAATTTTAAAATCCTAGATTATGAAAATCTAGCATGTACTCTAAGAGTAAAAGCTTGTGCTCCTTTGAAATTGGTTATGGCCAAATTCAAATAGAATTAGAAAATCACTCAACATATTTTGGATTGAAATGTCTGTATGATGTGGAAATTAGAAAATTCCACTACATCCATCATCTTGTTAGTACAAAGGATAATGTATTCACTTGGCTAATTTACAAGTATCAATATGCAAATCATTTGCGATTTTCATTTAAGGAGCAGTTAGTTGGTGTGACACTAACTAAGCTCACAATCTTTGACCATCGACACTGATACTTATTACAAGTGTCCTAATCATACGAGTTGAGGCGTAAGACCTATATGATTAGAGAGCTAGTGATGTTGATCATAATTTGATCAAGGATGAGGTCCAAAGTTAGCTACTTCTTGCCTAGAAGTTAGGATCAAATCGAGCTATACCTAATCCACACTTATCTCATTCATGAGATTCTGAGAAATTTGATGTCTTATTCTATTGGATAAATTCCTATACAAAAGTGAGGAAAAACTTTAAGAACCTTAAGTCCTTAAGAAGTGGAGATGAGACATAATTTATTAGGAAAATCTTGAACATGGACAATGTTAACATTTTGTAAGTAAAATGTTAATTACCAAAGGCGCACAACATGTTTGATGATGCACTTTTGAGGGTATGTTGCTCAAACTCACGCAAGTGAGAAAAGTTACCTTGTTCAATGTTCTTACTTGAATATCGTCGTTGGTTGACGGGTAATTCAACTTTTAAGATTCTCACAATGAATTTTTTATGCAACTTTATTAGACATCAACTAGTTCCAGTGACAACAAGTTGAGCATTTGAGGAATAACTTGAAAGTGAGAGTTTGATGATTTGGCATGTATGAATTAGCATTGTACAAGGGCCAATCATTTTCTTGCAATAGATTTTTGTCTCACATTATTGAAGTTTGCCTTCAATTTATGTTCTAAGGACACGGTATTTATTAGACTATGTTTGAGTGGATATCTACTTTGTTACTAAAAGTGGTTTCTTAGTTAAGGTAAAAAACCTTACTATTGAAAGTCCTAGTATCCATTAATTTCCACTTCACATTGTCATGAGGGATTATGTGAAGTTGATGCACGCTACTCACCACATTAGCAAAATCGAGTACGTCAATTAGCTCAAGTGGGAGTATTAGACACTTGTGTAAGTTCAAGTTGTCTAATTGTGAGCATTACATATAAGAAATACTAGAGAGTAAACCATTTCAAAAGGCACTTGAGCTAAAATACTCATTGCTATTAATCCACTTTTGATACTTGACGTCAAAAGATTGACATGGAAAGGCTAAGGTCTACTACTTCATCACTTTAGTATATATGACTGAGGAAGGCACAAACATATCTATTTGATTTCTCATAAGTAAGAATGATCAAGTTAGTTCTTACTTCTTGCAAGGCAAGATGATAATCAAATAAAGCTTTGTGGATCGACTAAGGTCGTCAACATCGATGAGACTAGTTCAAAGCTTTGTGTGATGAAAGGAAGTGAACATAAGATGTTTGTTCATATACTTCACGAATAATATGTATAGTGGAAAGGATAAATGAAACTCTCCTTAATATGGTGAGAACTATGATGGCAAAAGCCACAATGTTCAAAAAATCATATACCCTCTTAATCTGCTATTTATATATCTCATAGGTTATGGATCAGTCGTATGCATGACCTAAACCACTTGAAACCAAGAGATATATCGCCAATGTCCATGATTCCTTTGCCAATAACGACGAAGAGGCTTAAGATTGTAGATACCTAGTTGTGTCAAAATGATACATTAATCGTGAAATAATAAGAATTGGCACAGTAACAAGTTATAAGAAGTCACATTCCTAGAGAATATATTTCTTAACTAGGATAACATGAAAATGATTTCAATTTACTTGACATTCAGGAACTAAAACCCTCAGGATCATTCCATCCGAGTGGGAGAATTCTTGTGGAGGATTAGGGATGAGGAAGAAATTTAAGTTATATAATGTAAATTACAACCTTAAGATAATCTCAAGAGAGGGTAATGTAAATTACAACCTTGAGTATACAATCTCAAGAGATCGATCTGAGCGATAGTTATCTCTTTCTCTGAAAGCGATGCATCAAAAAGTCTTGGAATAATTTAAATTTTATCCCATTTACCTCAAGAGTGTTTAGATGTTCCTGATCCTGACTTAAATGGGAGCAAGATTCCTATTTTCTAGTGGGAGTAGAGAACTTGATCCTAGTGGGAGTTCCTATATGGAGCTTGAACCCAGTGGCAACATTTTTTGAAAATGTATAAGTATAAAAAGGGATAAAGTCTCACGACGATATTTTTTCAATAAATGAATCGATCGTGATCCTTTTAGTAACCCCACAAGTCAAGGACGGACTTGCAAGTATGTTAGAGGTTCACTTATCCCAGTAAAATTAATAGGGATTAAAGTAATGGTAGTGTAAATGACATTTGAGAGATTAAACTATGCTTGAGTACTGGTTAATCTACCAAAAGGGCGAGCACCCATTGGAGATAAGTGAATATATGAACAATAGATTGAGTAAGACATTGATAATCACTAAAGAGAATTTAGTCAACGAGATTGGAAATTCTAACTTGTTGAAAGATTTACCTTTATTGAATAGACTTTTGTATTAGTCTATACCTCGACCTACATCAATGGATGTAGAGACTCCTTTTCTCAATAGAGAATTTGGAGAAGAAACCTACATGGTTTATCCTAATGGTATGATTGTACAATGTATGACTTTAGACAATCTTCGAAGGGATGGTACATTCATATGCATTGTGATAGTACTATGTATTTTAAGGTGAATCTTGTCATTCTTATCTTATATGAACATCACACTTATAGCTAGAAATGATATAGCATGCTTGAATGACTCTAAAGATTGTCGAGATCCAACTTTGAGATTAATAATGTGGGTTGACCTTGGAGTCAAACTCTAAGAGATTGTTCGAGTAGATTGTTGTTCCTCTCCAAATGAGATGGATCAACAAAGTACTTGAATGCTTCAAGAATGCAGAAATCCATAACCCATAAATGCCCCGTGACTAAGAGCAAGTCTCTTAGCAAATATGTGTGTCCATAAATTTATATGAAATGAAGAACGTATAAGGAATGTTCTTCATACGAATGTCATGTGAATGTCTTCTGTAGTCTAATAAAGAGAGCATGTGTTGATTACAATACCATGTCTTTGATAAACGCTCGTTTATACATATTTGTACCATTAATTTCTTATTGTTGTTGTTATTGTTCGAGTGTTATCGATGAGTTCTGATACTTTAATCGTACATAATTGCATTTTTAGGTCATGTGATGGTGTCTTGATAGAATTGAATGAAAGCAAGACAAAACGGAGATTAAATGACAACTTTCGAGGCTTTCAACACAAGACACGATCTGGGACCATATTACAAGGCCATGTAATATCCATTTTTGCTCGTGTCCTTCTCGTCAAAGCTAAATGCATCTCCAGAAAGCAAGCCACTGTTTGGAAGCACAAGACATGACCGTGTAATAACCTTTTTGCCCGTGTCCTATTCGTCAGAGTTAAATGCATCTCCAAGAAGCAAGACACAGTTTGGAAGCACAAGACACAGCCGTGTAATAACCTTCTTGCCCGTGTCCTATTCGTCAGAGTTAAATGTACCTTCAGAAAGCAAGACATGATCTTAGAGTGAAGGACACGACCATTTAATGTCAATTGTGCCTGTGTCTTACCAGTTTCGAAACCAAACACGTCAAAGTGGTGAAACGACGAAGTTTTAAAGCAAGACACGGTTTGGAAACACAAGACACGACCCTATAATGGCCTTATCGGGCCGTATCTTACCATAACACACCATTTTGGCCTATTTATACTTTGGATGAACCCTAATTGAGAGAGGCCGCCATTTACACACCAAAACAGAGCTCTAGATAGAGAGAGAGAGAGAGCTAGGTTTCAAG
The DNA here is from genome assembly GCA_948243855.1 of Flueggea neowawraea. Classification (NCBI taxonomy): domain Eukaryota; kingdom Viridiplantae; phylum Streptophyta; class Magnoliopsida; order Malpighiales; family Phyllanthaceae; genus Flueggea; species Flueggea neowawraea. The sequence continues at coordinate 9,983 of CAODLS011954936.1, forward strand.
GGAAGAATGCCTTTGGAGTGGATTTTCTTCAAAATTGAAGTGATTGCATGAAGCTTGATGGAATCTCAATGGGTTCGTTCTTTCTATCTTGTTTCCATTTCATTTTTGTTGTTTTATCTATTGCAATTATGAACTAAACTTGTATGCATTTAGATGTGATGAACCCTAGGATGAATTTATGATTGAGTTTTGTTATTTTGTTGCTTTGTTCATGAATTGAGACTCATCTATGATATAATATTGTGTTATTGGATTGATTCTACTGGTGTTTTGATTTGACAATTGATTGCATGCGTGGAAATCGAGAGATTTATCGTGTGTTTTGAATCGATCATAGGTGGGAGGAGTTGCACACAAACCTAGAGATATGTCAATGTAAACATTTCAGATTAAGGTCAAACTTAATATGGGAATTCACAAATCAACGTTACTGCAACGTGGGGGTATTAATTTGAAAGAGATTCCAGTTAATCAACTTGACGTTAGATGTTAACCGACTCGAGAGAGAGGTTAATGTATGTTAGGAACTCCTACGGTCCAATTGTATGAACAAGTGACTTAGTGACGATGTCGGTTTTGCTTAGGTAGTCCTAGGGGTATTCAACATCTGGATGTTACTGTTACCCTTGATTGTCCGGTTCTTAAACTCTCTTTGTGCTGATGTGTTGTGTGTTGGCGTGTCTCCATTTCTTTTAGTGTTTAATCAATACCCATTTAATTTCTAGGCTAGATAATAAGGAGACGATAATTACTAGTACTCTTAGTCTCCGTGGGATACGACACTCGTTACTCAGGTCCACTTATTACAATCGATAGGTGAGCTTGCCTATTGACTACCAAGTTTTTGGCGCCGTTACCGGGGACTAAGATATTAGGAAATCTTTATCTTTATTAATCTCGTCATTTTGTTTAGATTTGTTTTTTTCTGTTTAGCTTGTGTTTTTATTTAGTTGTGTTTGCTTAAATTTTTTGTTCATTGTTTAAGTTTGTTTTCTTTTTGTTGGTTTGAAATTTATGTCTCTTCAGAATTACGCTTTGGTTTTCTTGTGTTTGTTGCTCTTTCAGGTTTTGTTGGTATATGACCAGAGGAAACCCTTCAGAGTTGATTCAAGAAGATCCTAAAATTGAAAGAACACTACGAAACCTTAGGCACACACATAGGCAAAGAGCAGAGATAGATAGACAAAGACAATTCGAAATGGAGCAAAACGTGGAAGGAGAGATATTAGTAACTGCGACTGTTGATCAACCAATGACCATGTCAGATTACGCTAGACCAAACTTGATGGGAGCTGAGTCTAGCATTTTTAGACCATCTATTGAGCAAAAAACTTTGACATGAAGCCCAACATCATTCAAATGGTGCAACATTTCATCCAATTTGATGGTTTGCAGGATAAGGATCCTAATGCACACTTGGCAAATTTTCTTGAAATTTGCAACACATTCAAGATAAATGGGCCCTTGAATGATGCTATAAGGCTAAGACTATTTCCATTTTCACATAGAGGAAGAGCTAAGCAGTGGCTCAACTCTTTGCCCAGAAATTCAATTACAAATTGAGATCAAAAGGCAGAGAAGTTCTTACTGAAATACTTTCCACCCGCCAAGACTACTAAGCTCAGGAATGATATCTCCTCCTATGCACAGATTGAGTCAGAATCTTTGTATGACACTTGGAAAAGATTTAAGCAGTTGTTGAGGAGAAGCCCACATCATGGTTTGCCAACGTAGTTGCAGGTTCAGACATTCTACAATGGGCTAAACCAAGGAACAAGGCATATGATTGATGCTCTAGCTGGAGGAACTCTGAATAACAAGACACCAGAAGTGGCCAGGAGCTTATCGAGGAAATGGCTATGAACAATTATCAATGGCACACTGTTCGTTCTAAGCCAACCAAGTCAGCTAGGGTGTATGAAGTGGATGCAGTAACAGGATTAGCAATGCAATTGGATGCTTTGAGTAAAAAGATTGAAGGTCTTTCCATGGTACAACAACCAACCCAAGTTTCATGTTGTGAATTATGTGGTGAAAGACATAGAAACCGAGAATGTATAGAAACTCTGAACTATATAGGCAATGCTCTTCATTCTCAAAATAACCCACATCTTAACACCTACAATCCATGGTGGAGAAACCACCAAAATCTCACTTGGGGTGGTCATGGGCAATAAAGACAAACTTATCCACCGGGATACCAACAATCAGCTCCAAAGAAGAAGGCACACCTAGAGGACTTAATGACCAAATACATTAAAGCTTCTGAAAAAAGGTTCACACCTATTGTGACTACTTTGATGAATTAGGGGACTTCAATATGGAATCAAGACGCTTCTCTCCACAACTTGGAGACTCAAGTATTGGTTTCTTATGCAAATAAACATCTAATGTGCGTAGTGGAATATAACAACAATCATCACAAGAAACATCCAGGAACACTGTATATAATCATAATTAACTAAATGGGGCCGAATATATATGTACCTTTTCAACCTAGCCAAATTGCTTTTCTCCAAAAGCTAGAATTGCCGAATTTGTTTCTCCTTTGTTTATGTTGAGCATAATTGATCTAGGGACTGCCAAAAGACGACTCCCCTCTACTCTCTCACACACATAAGATTAATGGTTATGGCTATGTGTGCTAGCACTAAAAGACTCTCTTTCTTGTCTAGTGAAATTCGGTTTTGGAAGAGCTAAAGAAACATTTTTCTTTTCCTCCTTTTTGTGATTGTCGAACCCTAAGTCAGCCCCCCCAGTGAGAATCAAATTCTCTCTTTTATATCTTAGCGTTTCGGCTAAGGAATGATAGAAAACCCTAGCCAAATTTGGAGTGTGCAAGAATCACATTCTCTTTCCTCCAAATTAGGGTTTCGGCTAAGGAAAGGCAATGAGAGAAAATAGGAGTGTCACTTAACCCTAACCCTAAGCCGAATTTTTCAAGCATAAGTGAGAT
>CAODLS011955147.1:0-10812 GCA_948243855.1 Flueggea neowawraea
CCTGCATCAACCAGAACTTGCAATCTACGCCGATGAAAATCCTTCAACTTTTCTAGAGTCACTGGAAAACAAATGAGGAAAAATAATAGAAATTTGGTTAGCTAAAACTGAACACTAGAATCGGTGTCTGGTGGGTCGGCCAAATAGACAAAAAGTAATCTACAAATTGCACCTGTACTCTGAACCATCAGCAAGGTATGCTCCGTAGCTTCCAATGGAGGCTGCAACCAGAGCTCTGTTATAGTTATGTGCAGGATGATCTTTTACAGCATCCCAGAACTTGTCCCGGGCTTCTACTGCCAATGTCACGCTTTTCCTCAACAACGTCTCCGCCTCTTCAATGGACTGTCCCCTTGAAATAAATCCAGGAAGAGTGGCCTACAATACAAACAAATAGTGCAACCAAATAAATCCAAATCTGATGGTTTAAAAAAAACAAAATCTAGCCGACCGAGTTCAGATTTAAAAAATCCATTGAAAATCGATCAAAAAAATTAAACACGTCTGGATTATTACGTATTTATCGGTTTCAGACCAAAAAGTAAAGATCCTTTTGTGTTCAGAGCACAAAAACATTGTCTTTAAAAGCGCGCCTGAGTTTCACATTTGACGACAATAAACAAAAGATTGTATCTTTGGAAGAATAAAGTTTAAATCTTTATGCGGAGTGGGAAGAACAAACCTGGTACGATGAAGTGACCAAAATGTCAGCGCCAGCTTCCAGATATTCCAAGTGAACCTGCACACAATTCATAAAGAAAAAGGAAAAGAATATAAGAAGTTGACAACAATGTCGAAACAGAGACTAACAACAAAAAAAATTAGGCAAAACAATGAATGTGAAATATACCCTTTTGATGAGATGGGGATCTTTGATCAAAGCAAGAGCACTCCATAGAGGGTCGTTGATGGAGGCGCCATGGCTCTCCAACTGGGTGGCGAAACCACCGTCAATGACGGCGCAACCTCCAGCACGGTTGATGAGGTCATGGAGCAATTTAGAAGGCTTCTCGAATCCCATGTTTGGATGCAGTGTATGAGGTGGAGTTGAGTTGTGAGTTGAGAAGCAGGGAAGTTACGTTAGGCGAAGAATTTAATGGAGGCGGTTAGAAAGGGTGTCGGGGTTGTATTGAGGTGTGGGTTGTGAACGGGGACGAAATAGCATACAGGTTCAACTTTTAACGTCCTCTTCCTCTCTTTCTTTTTTAACAGAACTCTTCCTCTCATTTTTATTGGGCTTTGCGTCGTCTTGTCATTTTTTTTGGAAAATGTTTGCCTCCATTTAAGTTTAATATACCAATTTTTTTAAAACTACCACACCCTCAAACTATCTCTAAAACTACCAATAGCGGCAAAACTAATCGCATAATTATCAGACATTGAACCCACATGCGATATATTGGCAAGTATTAGGCAGAAAAGGGAGAAAAAAAACGGGAAAAGATATTCTTGCAATTTTTTCTTGAGAGGTGCACATACTATGTACAAACAGTATTTTAACTGGTTTAGATTATTTTAATAATTTTATTCAAATTTAATATTCTTTTATTATTAGTGCACTAACCATGCACAAAATTGCCTACAATGGTTTATGAATTTAATTTTAAACTAATTTAAAATGTGCACAAATCATGCAAATGAATGCACAATGGAGAGTGAAGGCATTCGAGGAAAAGTGGAGATCCGTGGCGGCGAAGGGGGAGGGAAAAGAGAGAAAAATGAGGCAGAGGAAGAGAGAGAAAAGTGGAGAGAGAGAGAAAAACAAAAATGAATGGAAGAAAGAGAAAGGACTGTGCGAGATATTAAACATATAACTTGCTATTTGTGCAAAATACTTCCCGCATGTGGTATATTTAGAAATAGTTTGTGTTGATGGTTAGATTTGCAAAGTCAATATGTTTGAAATGGCAAACCGCATAATTTCCTCTCTTTTTTTGCCCTTTTTTGGTTTCAAAATAGTTTTTTTTTTCTTATTTTGAATTAGGTTGGCCGACGTTATTTGGTGTTAACTACAAAGTAAAATTCCTTTTTAATTAGAAATTCATTGTTTTTTTTTTCGAATATTAAACTTGATTTACGAAAATATCAGAATTATTTATGGGCGAAATCATTCTTGATCTACTACGTGAATGGAATTTTTTGGTTGGTTGGTAAGTCAAATCTTACTTACCAAACTTGGATCTTAATGTATCAGTCAGGACCAGGCAAAGTCTTTGGTGTTTTGAGACCCACAAGAAAAAGTAGGAACTTCTGGGAAACATTTGCATACTTGGAGTTGGTAGGAAGCTATTACTTCCTTCTGCGTTCAGAATTTGAAGGTTCCTGCTTTGCTTTCTATTATTTTTTCTTTCTAAAAATTAGGTCAGGATAAGATTGGATATGATTTTCACGGTGGCATGATAAAAGGGCAGGAAAAGAATACGAATAGTGGCATCATCAAGCTAACAAGGCCCATTAAGCATCAGTTCCATCACTCATCTTAGCAGCTCGATGCCAAGTCAAGTAAACATTGACTAGTAACTAATCGGGGCACCCAAACATTTTAGCAGCTTGGTTGCATGCCTAGACGAAGAAGCCCAATCATATTCAAGACTCTAGTAGGTGACATGTGTCACGGGCTTAGAGTTTTAGCGCAGAGACTTCACCAGTGCGGCATCCCGAGACTCACGTATACCTGAGGTTCAACCTTTATCCGTTTACGATGCTTACTGGTTTCGCCATCCCATGTGCTTATCAGGGGAGCGGAGACAACTCCCGACTAGTGTGGTGCCTAGATGGCACATAAATCCGTCATAGTCAAGTCTCAGACCAGCGACAAGCACCCCAAAATTAATTGGGTCGGCATGCCTAACTCAAGACATGCGCAACACCGACAGCATTTACTCCACACTTGCCGTTTGTCCGCAACCCACACTTTAGTTTAACAGTAAGCATTTCGCACATCCTGCGTGTCACGATAATTGGATCATGACACATGGCTTTGACTCCAGTTTTTGGTTGCTAAATTTGAAAGCTTCATTCTTCAAATTACGAAAAAGTCTATGCGACTCACTCTGACAACGAAAGCAGGGTTGGTGAGCTTGGAATAAATCAAAACCAAAACCAACATGAAGTCATATGTTTCATGTCCTGTCAAGATTTGGAAATGATGAAAGCTAATGTTCAACAACTGGGATATAAAAAGCATTAATCTTGAATCTAGCTAATTAAACCATATCCAAGTGTCATGTTTGGCCATTTCTGGGAAGCTGTTTTGCGTAGCACAGAACAGTATTAATGGATCATTCGCTAATTCCAGCTGTTAACACCACAACTCGTTAGTGTTAGACATGGTTCGGGCACCACGCCAGTCTCCACCTCTAATTAGTCGGTGTCTCTCATATTCTTTTATATATATATATATATATATATATATAGTTTTAAAAGGATGGTCAAACCCCACTTTCTTTTTTCTAGCAAATTTCCCTGAAGTCAACATATTAACATTTAAAGCAAAAAAACATGTGTGAAGGAAGGTAGTCTTTGAATGCTTTGAGGAAAATAAGCCTTTGAATTTGCACAGCAGTGGTCATGCGTGGGGTTTGGTAATCTCCAAAATCCTTGACTTCCAATGCGCCTACCTGCCTAAGAAGTGCCTTAGCGGTGCAAAAACAATTTCTTTTATTTCTGGAACGCAAAAACAATTATTTATATACAATTACTTCTTCACTTCAAAATATAAGATTCATTAACTAAATAACAACAAAAACAATCAAAAGAGGGGTAGGAAACTTGACATAGAATAAATTATTTGACTAAACACATGAATAACCCTTCTTTGAAAAAAGAAGCAATCATTTTTCACTTTTTATTTTCACATAATTTACATATTAAATATAGATGTCTCGAGTTCAATCTCTATTAAACATACTTGGAGAGACTTGGAGAGATCCCAACTAAAATATGACCACATTTCAAACAAAAATAATCTCAAGCAGTAAAAAAAAAACAGATGAGAATATAAGAAAATGTTTGAAAAAAATAGAGAGGGTTGAACATTTTTCAGTCAAATTAGTGATTAGCATGAATGTAGAATTAATTATGGAGCGAGAAATATGAGTAAGAAGGGGTGTCCACGTTCCGTGGTGTAGGTGGAAATTAAGGTCGGGTTTCTTTAGGCCTAAGGGCAAATTTTGTGATAAATAAATGTTAAAAGAATGAGGCCAGCAAGAATTAGGGCTGGCAAACATGGTCTGAAACGAAGCATATTGTCTCCATCATGTTTGCAGCTAATTAAGGAGAAGGAGAATTTCAGAAATCGTTGTTTGAGAGTGACGCTGCCTTTGCTTCTGTGTTGTTCTTTCGCTGCATGTGAAGGAATTTCACCTTCCAAATTAATGCTCTTAAAATTGCCATTCAATGGCCTACAAGTAAATAAAACAACACAAACTTAATGAAAGTAATAAAAACAAGTTTTGGATATGATCTTTGTTTTTTTTGAAATATGAATGTGCAATCTCATTCAACTGAAGAATCTGTAACTATACACAGAAAAATAAGAGGTGAATAATCTCAACCTGTAAAAGCTGACACAAAATTAAAAGTCCTAACAAGAGTATAAGTTACATGATTCGTAGACCTCTAACAAATCAAACCAAAAGTTATCTAAATTTCTAAGTTTTGGATACGATCTCTTGTTAATTAAGAGAAGAAACAAGCCCATTTTCAAGTTTGTTCACAACACTATTATTTAGTACATCGAGGAGTCTATTATTGAGTCTTTTTTGTGAGTTTTGTAGTTGAGTTTTAGATTGATTAAGTTCATTTATATATCGAGTTTCAAAAATTATTCAAACTTTTTTCACTTATATGTCACATTGAACACAAATAAATTTTTATCGAGTCAAATATAGAATTATTTATGAGCGACTTAGCTCATTCACACTCCTATTTGGTTTTAATCAGATTAAAGTTTCGGCTTTCTTAATTTCATCCGCAAAATCGTACAGTAGAAGACATTAGCCAAGGTTCCTGAAAGAGCCCACCCAAATTTCTGCTCATCCTAAGCTCAAGTCCAATAGTCTTGTCTTTAACCCAGCCCAAGTGAGATAATCAGGCCTTTGTTTGGTCCCAACTCTCGTTCGTCATTTCAACGCTACGCGACAACAATTACAGAAGGTGACAACACACTCTAATTACTACGTAAGGACAATTTAAATAACTTACAGAATAGCATAAAAGCGCTCAACTGGTACCATTGTAGTTTTCTGTCGTAGTAATAAGTCTAAACGAGGGATTGGGAAATTAAATATTAAACACGAATGTAATACCAGTGAAGAAGTCAGAACAAGAACAAAATTAAGTTGCAAAACCCACTTTTTTTTTCTTTCCAGTTTAATTTACTTCTTTCCATTTATAGCAACAATGTCAATTGGAGGAGATAAATGCATGGATTAGTAACTCTTCAGGTCATGTAGTTAGCAGAGTTGTTTATAGCTGGTGTCACTTGCTGACAATGTAACAGTATAAGAATTTTAAATTGAATACATATATTTATGCACTTGTAAGAAAATAAAGATGAAGAAGAAGAATTTCAGAATTTCATCAGAAACCTTTGCAGTTAGCACCATGGAGTGGAGGGGTAATCTTAATTTTTAGTTTATCCAAAACTTGAGTTATATTACTTTTAGGTTTTGGAGGGTAGGTGTGATTAGTATTTAGTAGTCATTATGTGTTTTCTTGCACGCATGAACATTGCTCATTTGGTTGTGCTGTCCTCGCAAAATTTCTTTAGTCAATTTGACATATATATAGAAGGGTTTATTGATTTCTAATAAATTTTGTAATAATAATTAAGCACATCCCTTATTATTTTTATCAATTTTTATTAACTAGTCTACGAAAATCCAAACTAAAGATATCTGATTTTATGTCTGAACAGTTAATAATATGGGAGTTTAGTGCCCCTAATTTTCTTGTGGTAGTAGTTTTTATTTTTTGATTGATATTGTAGCATCATTACCTGTATATGATTGAATGTATAAATTTTAAGAAAAAAGTATATATACTTTCTTTATTTTAAAATTCATTAATTGCTATGAAAAATAGCTATATTTGTAGAGGCAAAATAACGGGAAAGAAACGACATTACGTACAACAAAACACGATTTTTGGACTAATGAGATTGAAAAGCTATTCCAACAACCTCAAGTAACCTTATTATTTCCGCTGTACTATGATTCAACCAGTTTGGCCTGACAGACTACACTTTGATGCGTTATTCAAACATGCCCATATATATGAACATACTTATCTATTACACAAGATGCTGATAATGAAATTGTCGTACTTTAATTTTGCCTCTTGCGGACATAGTTGTTGCAACTTCCTATTTTGTCTTCTTCTTCCGGCAGGAACGTTAATACAATTACGCAACTAACCTGGAGACTCCGCCTTGAGTTGAGTATTACTACTACTAGTCGTAAATTTAACCAATGTGGAGATTTTTTTTATACATACTTTTACTGAAAATAAAATTTAATTTTTAAATCCTTAGTACTATAAATGACTCGAGTACTACCCGACCATATAAATATAGTTATTCATAATCAACTAGAAAATTAACAAGGATCAAACTTTTGTTAATTTGTACAATCCCATCGACATCAATTTTTTTAGTCATGAGTTTACTGATTCAGTAATAAACTATGGACTCGGAATTAATTGAATATTTTTCTTTACTACAAGAATTGACAATAGAGATATATTAGGCAAAACTACTACAAGAATTGACAATAGAGATGTATTCGAAACCTTTTGCATTCAATCACAAATTTAGATGGTCCAGAAAACTTGTACACGATAGGAGACTTTTTTCTTTTTTTCTTTTTTGATTGGCAAAATCAACTTATGCCCTAACATGTTAAACTAATAAAAGTTCCAGATATATCGCCGAAGAAAAGAAAGATATATTAGGTTGCATGAGAAAGTAAAAGAGAAACAAACAACGAAGACTAAGAAGGAAGTGTTGAGTAGCCAACAATTAACTTCGTGATTGTAACAAAACATAGGACGTGACTAGTTGGATATATGTATCAATCATCCAACTTCCACCCTCATACCCCATAAATCTGAGCCTTATCTTTTTTCATCAAAACTTTTATAATGGATAAACTAATTTAGACTATAAAACATATGATTCTCTTTTAATTTCGCTTTGAGAAGATCCAAGCAAAATATCTGGTTATACTTTGTCAATTGATCGCCAACCGTATTCATGTATTCATAAATCACACTTTTCCATTGCTAGTCAATATGTAGGACTTGGAAGATGAAGGAGGTGCCAAGAACGTTTTAGTTAGTTGTGCAATTATTTTGTCCCTCATAAAATATTTATTTTGTGGCTGCTTTATTATTACTCATTGTATAAAATCTTGCCAATAATTATTGAAAGATATATAAACAAAAAAAAACTATAAATTTGTAGTCTAATGCAATTGGGTTCAAATCTCATGTATGGAAAACAACTATAAAAAATGGAGTATCTATCTGGCGTAAAAGATTAAAGATTCGATCTTTTGTAAGAGTGAATGATTCTAACATAAAAAGAAAGAAAAAGAATTAGCAGAATCTTTCAATATTCTTATATCATGCTGCAGCCTGCATACATAGACCATTATTGTTTGCTATTAATAGATCAAATTAGGTGTATCAAATTAAGTAAACAAAGGCCTACATTTACGAATACAATTAATATAGAAAATCCAATAATATGAGAAAACTACTCATCAGGAAATTTTATATTCATTTTTTTTTGGCAAAGAAGAGCCAATGCTCATTAGTTATAATTTTTTTTTGTTAAGTAGTATGATTGTTTTTTTAATAAGCTGAGCAAGTAGTTACAAAGTATTGGATCAACGTATACTAGAAAAAATCTCAACTACTCAAGGTGTTTTCACTGTACTGGAGGCGATAACACCGAGGAAGGAGGAACAAGTTTCTCTCAGTCCTCATCTTATTAATTCAATTGATGCAAGGTGATTGACCGTATCTAGCAATCAATTTTCTCGACAAAGTTGCATAAAAAATAATATTACAATTAAATTTCAGTAAAACTTGTCATCACAATTGTAATATATCTCAAACATTAAAAAAATAATAAAAGTGATAGTAGGGTCCATCCAACATTTCACAATATTACAATTCTACTTTCATAATAATAAAATAATATTGATTATGATACATCACAATTGAGATACAAAGGAGTTTCTATCAAAATTACCTAATAAATCCAAAAACCATAATGCAATTTCTTTTTGATTCAAATAGAGTTTTATACTCCTCTTAATTGTTACGCCAAATTCATCTGAGGTATTATCCGCTTTAACATCTTGGCCTCTCACAATTTTGCTCTTAAAAAGTATCTCAGTGGGTTAAGGATGGGAGTGGTGAATGCTTATAAGCTATCCTTGATATTGTCTCCTAGTCGATATAAAACTCATAGCACTTCAGTAGCCCCCTATTCAAGGCCGAGGTCTTGGAGTATCTCTGCCCCACGGTCGGAGGATCAAGCCTTCCTTCTAGCGCCAACTGATGTGGACTACACTTCTCTTAATTTTAGGCCCAATTCATCTGAGATATTATTCGCTTTAAGTTTTTTGGCTCTCACAATTGTATTTAAAATTAAAAGGTTAAGGTTGAGAGGGGTACCAAGTATAGTAGTTACAGACTTCCCTTCTCAACCAGGTTGTATAATTCAACGAGTAGATATATGTAGAATGAATTTAATCTTGCAAGTTGAAAAACTCGAAAAGAGTAAGTGTTATACATTTCTAATTTTATTCTTTGTTAATTTATTTATCCTTCTAACATTAGTTCAATTTCTTGCAAAAACAAATTGGTATATTTATGCTTCGTGCATCTATATTGTACCATCGCAAGCCAGAAAGTGTGGAAAGCTGAGACTGGTCCCATATTGTCTGCTCCAAAAACCACATCAATCCTAAACAAATCATCAGATTCCCCAAAATTTTTTGAGCTAATTCCCTAATTCATAGCCAATAAGATATGATAAGAAGTTGAGGATGAATATGGTAATGGAAAAATAGAGGTTGAGGAGGGGGTTACATTTGGCAATAAATTAAAGCAGCAGAAGCGAAAATTGGTTAGTTTGCCAATGATGGATACAACATTTGTTGGCCGAGCATGCAACCATAAATGTGTAAAGCTTTTATTGAAGGCACCTGTGAGTTGGGATTAATGACGATGATATATGCACCAAAAACTTAAAAATCTGGTTCGAGCTTTTCTTATCATATGGTGTGGGCATACATTATTTGCCCCTAAATCACTTTATTGAATCACAACTGTATATATACAATTCAACAATTAGGGTGGGCTATAGAGCTAGCAATGAGTATTAATAAGACCCACTTCATAAGTGGAGAAGAAAATCAAAATGTTAAATCGAAAAATGTCGTGTGCAATAAATGACGAAAATTGTACTTATGCATGGAATGCCATAATGAGGTGAGTTCTCCAATCCCCCAAAACACTGAAGGTGCGTATCGTACCAGAACTGTGAATAGAAACATCAACTCAAAAGTCAAATAGTGTTCAATTGTCTTCTTGTTTGTTTGGTAGTATCATAAATTTGTTTTTGCGCACAATACTTCTGATCATGATCAGTTATAGACTATTTTAAGCCAAGTGGAGCTTTAGAACCATCAAAGATCTTGAGAATCAAGAATTAGATTTTTTTTTTTTCCATGGAAGCGGCTGAACCCAATCTTTCAATCTATCTGAACGAACTCCATAGATTTGTGATTCGTGGCACCATTGCCCAGCTAAATTGGTCTAGAAAACAATGTGTCACAAAAGTTTTTTTTTTATCGATGAAAAGGGAAGTTAGGGATGACTAGTAATAGCATACCCCTCAAATCCCAATATGACAATCTAAGAGAGAAATGAATTGAATTTCTTGCTAAAAAAAATATCTTAAAAAGCTTTTGCAAATATTTTTCAAATCAAAACAATAGCTAAATCTAAAATACTACCACTTAATAAAAAACAAAAATTAAGGAGTAAAAGGATAGAGAAACAAAGTCCAATATTTATAGTAGTTCGGTCATGTTTGACCTACGTCCACTCCTCTAGTTCACTAGAGAGTTTGAATCTACTATTCTTCCTCACTTTTGAGTGGAGGTAAAACCGATTACACTCTCTTGTTTTTCAGGATCACAAGACAACCTTTTATACCTTACTTTTTGCTGGTCAAAACAAGAAAACCATTCCTTTGTTTTTCAAGGTAACAAACAAGGCAAACCTATTCCTTTTTCAAGCTTTTACAAACAAAGCTCGAGTACAATACTGTTCTCAACTAAATGACAGTGTTGTTCAACCAACTCAATGATAAGATAGCAAATCTACAGATCAGTTGGTATGTAAGTATTCAAGAACAAAGTAAGAATGCAATGGGAAGATTTTCAAAGCTTTTAGGGACTCTCTTAGATTGTTATTTTTACCTTATGACTTGAAACGTCTATTTATAGGCATTCCTAAAAAAACTAGCCATTGTGGATACCAAAACAATCGTTGTAAGAAATGCAAAACTGATGAGATTAATGACGTCAGTCCTTGCTGTGTGCTTACCATATGTATTGTGTGCGTAGTTCATGGTTTTATCAAAGTGTTACGTGCAGCGACATTCCTTCTGTGTGCATAGCCTGATTTCCAGTACCCACTGTTTTAGATCAAGAAGTAACTATGTGCTTAGTACCTTTATCTGTGTACGCAGAGCTTGAATACTGTGTGTGATGTACTCAGTGCTGTGTA
>CAODLS011955235.1:0-25709 GCA_948243855.1 Flueggea neowawraea
ATTAATTTCCCTTTTTCTTAAAATATTAATCACCTGTGCAATTTCGTAACATAATTAAACTCGCAAACATGTTTAAACTTATCAACATATATCTCGATAAATAAAGTATATATATAACATTTAATATGTTTTTTCTTCGAAATCATGTTACACTAATTTTTTTTGACTATTTAAAAAACTTGATATCTGTTTTATAATATTTGTTATGTGTATCAAAATTCGGTTGAAAATAAGTATGAAAATTCGGTTGAATACCGCTCGAAATGAATTTTTTTAAAAAGCAAACTAAATTTGAACAAAATTTTAACATTCATTAGAAAAATATGTGTTTTAATTGAGGCAAATTTCCAATTTTTTTTCCTTTGTCTAAATTAGACATAGCAATGTGTCCAGTTGAGAACAAAAAAAAAAACTTGCTTCCATCAAGGCACTAAGCATTATTAAATGAAATGAACAAACAAAAACTTCACAGGACTCGGTTTGATTACAATCCAATTGGATTAGGGTAATATCATATGAAAACCAGCCTTATACTCGACCATCTCATTTTCATACATGAATGCTCTTAGAGGTAGCATTTCGACAAAGCCACGATACATATGAATTATTAACGCCATTATTAATCAACTATTTATGGCCATTACCTAGGTGAAAATAATCAAATAGATTAAGAATCTCAGGTTACGTAGTCGTTTTCTATAACAATTTAATTTAAACAAATTGATTCTCCCAATTAGTCAAATGTATGGGGCACAATTAAAAACATGTTACTCAAAAGTCCCATCACATATTTATATGTTCAATCAATATAGAATATAATATAAGATCGTTTAATAAGCAGGCTGCAGTGACAGAAATAAGAAAAAGTTGGAAGGGTTGTGTCATGCAAGATTTAAGTGTAGCTGTGGGTCACATAAGCATGTTTATATGAAATGATGGTATGTGCCAAATTAATGAAAAGAGACCTAAAATTATGAATTTGAACAAGATAAGGATGCTTATAATCGAATTTCACTTTATATGAACCAATCAAATGTCAAGGATTTTCATTAATATGATGAATAATTGTAATTTTAGTAGAATTTGAATCTAAAAAATGAAAAGACTGAATATATTAAAAAATACCATAAATTAATTAATTACAAGTTCTATAATATCAAGTCGAGATTTTATGTTCTGTCAGGAAACGTGTAATCGTATAAAAAATGTTCAGCACTTCAAATAATGCAATTGTAGTCTGTGAGGTAGGACCAAAGTGGTTTGCAACGAGTGGTTGGTTCGTAGTGATCGCTGAGGCAAGAGGAGTGGTTTGGGTGGTGACTGGTGAGCCAGAACGGTTGGGGTGGAAGTGGCGGTTTGGGTCAGGAGCAGGCGAGCTTCTGGTTTCTGCAGAGATAGTGGAGTTTATTTTTGTAGTAAAACTCCTCTTCAATTTGCATTTGTAGGCCAAAATTAACACTAAATTTCTGCAGCAACAAACTAATGAGGGATTTAATCTCTTGGGAATTTAAAACTCAAATTCTAATTATCTCAAATTCCAAACAGAAAAAGACGAACGTGTCTCAGGTTAAATTGATTTCTCCAGTATCTGAACATCTTTCCCAAATCATATTATAATTTGCTTTTTCGGTAGCGGACGAAACGAGTCCATGTTGCATGGCAACCGAAAGTGACATAATGGATTGGGTTGCTTGAGATATCCACATAGTCGGCAAAGGACCCATTTTGCTTCTTTTAAAGTGCAATTGTTTTGTCTTTTAGATTTCTTTACTTTTGTAAGTATCACTTTGACAATGATATGAACGTCAATCCCTCCTTGAAACACGAACAAACTCTATTTTGACCAAAATATATGGACCAACTTGAAAGGAATGAGGATTTGTTAAAAAAAACATGAATTTTAGGTCAATTAATGAATTTATTACAAACAGATTATAGAATATTTGACACAGACAATACTATGAAACCACATACTGACAGAAAAGAATAGATAAAAGATATTGATATGGAATGAGTCTCCCGCATAAGGTCCAAACCACTCATTCATTGGTCATTGCCCACCGGCTCAAATACACCCAGAGTTCATATAACAGGGTAATGCCTTCGCACAAGACAAGCCCTCGAGATACCTTAGTCTCTATCCATCCATCTTGGGAAAATGTCACACTATAGGCAGAGGGCCCGCTATCATTCGTGCCATATTCAATTAGTGGCTAACACGTCATGAACCCAACATAAATCCTGAGTTGTGACAGATCTGAGGTAAGCTTTTAAAAAAGTAAAAACCCTATTGCAGCCCTTTATTATTTTACCTTGCTATGCACAACACATATATTCCTTTCCATCACCTTGAACACATACTGACTTAAATATCGGAGACAGCTCATATAGAATATCCTTGAGGTTACCTTTAACCTCCTATCTGTGATTGATGGCCTAATTGAAACTCTTTGGCTGAAGATAGTACTTGTGAAGACTTGTTAGGAATGAAAAAAAAACCTTTATAAGGGAAAAAAATAGTATAATAAATTGGATTCGCTCGCAAACATACTGCAATGACCACTAGTCTTTTAAACTCTAAAAAAAGTACTTTCTCCCTCTTGCCATAGGAGATCTATTTTTCTCTTACTATTGATGATGGATGTCTTGATGAACTCTCTTCTCAACTGATAAGCTCAAAGATGGATCCTTCATGCAATCCATTAAACCATGTGCAGACAAAGTTGGTCAAATTAATTGAAAATGCTGAACACATGATAGTATCCTCCCAACCATAGAATAACACAATGGCTTCATAGTTATGGATGTATTCACAAGGAGGATTGTCCATTCCCTAAGTATGTATAAGTCAATTAAGGTATCTTAAACTTAGAGAGGGTTGCTTTTCTATGATCTTCCATGTGAAGGAGAACTCTCTCTTTTGATACTCGTTTTTTAATGGCAGTAACCTTTTTTTTTCGTTGCGAAACTTCTTTAATGACTCTTCATGCTCGCAACTTCCTTTATACTAAACACAGACTAGTTCTCAACTATGAATCCCTAACCCAAAGCCTTCACATCACCTTTGCAAAAGCTCTCCACTACTTTATTTTACTTTTCTTTTCCTAAGCCGCCCTTACCTTCATTAGCCAAAGGGGCTTCCCTATGATGTTCTTCATGAATTTAAGGCTTACGATATACCTAAACTCGTTGTTGCTAGCTCTCCTTCAGGAATTTTTATCTCTTTATGGCCTCCTTATTTGATCTCTAATTCTAGTGTAAGCTTGTAGAGCAAGAGGGTGAGTCATCTAAAGGATTAATGGCTCGACGAATAATGTTGTCCTTTCCTATAGCATTTGTTGTCTTGAGGTCTCATATTCATTTGTTGTTTCCTGTAGTATGTGTTGTCTTAAAGTCTCATATTCATTGAACTACTCTTAGTATTATGAAACATAAAATAAATTAAAATTTAAATACAATAAAATAAAATATATAAAATATATTTTATAAAATATTTTGTCAAAAAATATTTTTGTGAAATAAAGTGTTATGTTGTAATATTTTCTATCTCCTCAAGATTAATTTCTGGCTTTGTAATGTTGGAAAGTGTATTTAGTCTTTCAAACCTTGCAAAACAATGAAGAGAAGAAAGATGGGGTCCTCGCCCTTCGATGCTCAAGTTAATGACAACTTCTTATACAAAGTGAAAAAGAAATTCTGTAATCATATGCTGCAAATTTAACACCTCAACTGGAATTAAATTCATGGAGAGCTTAAAGCTCTGCATAAGTGCTCAATTGAATTTTAAACGAGTGACTAGATCATTTTCTCTTTTAACTGTCTAGTTAGTTTGAAGGATCACAATATTCCACGGGTGTTGCTTTGATCCAATAATCGTGGGGCCAAATATTAGAATCAGCTCTCTTGATAAATTTTGTTTACCTACATTATTTTTTAAAAAAATTCTGACGTTGACTTTTTTTAAAATATTAGTCTAATTAGTAAGATTAATTATTAGTTTGTATCCAAAAGCATGAGGGATTCCATTAACAAAGACTGCGAAAGTAAAAGACTAAACAAAAAACAATTTATTCTTGTTCAACAATGCGTTTTCCTTGCCAAGACTAGCGGGGAAATATTGAATTTTCAGTGTGACTCTGATTTAGATCAAGAAAAACGTTGTTGAGAAAAGGAAAAGGAGAAGTCATACTCAAGAAACTTTTGCAATTCCTATAGCTTTTTATGGGTGCGAAGTGCCAACTTCGGTCAATTATTATCAGCCCTCAGATTGAATTGTTCAATCCTAGCCTTTGATTTTTTTTTGAGCTATTTCTCCCTTGCTCCTTTTGGTGACAAATAGGCAATGTCAAAAATCTTACTTAAGTGAACTTAAGTGGTGTTCGATCTGCATAAAGTGAATTTTTTTTATTTAAACTAGCGCAATATTCGTCATGGTAAATTACTATATTTTTATTTAAATTAATACATAATATATTTTTTGTTTTAAAAATATTTTAAAATTATTACTTCAATTAGAAAAATCAAAATATTAGTAAACCAGGAGAAAAATTATAAGTATTAAATATTTAAAATTATTATAAAATTTTGTAATTTTATTCATAATTCTTTCATAAATTAAATATTTTTTTCTAGAGAAGTATATGGATTCATTAAAATAAAAGATTTTAATTCATTTATTATAATATTAATCAAGTGAATGCATACGCATGTGTTGAATTAAGCAAATATAATTAATATTATCATAATTTGATCAAAAGTATCAAATTACCATTAATTTCTATATCTGATTATCCAATTTCAAAAAGCCTAATACTTTAATATTTCTTCAGTCCATTCTAAGTCACTTGCTAACTGTAAATTTATATATCAAATTTACGAACGAAATTTTTCATCATAGTGTTAAATTTATATAACTATATTTATATGTGAAATAATAGATATTTATTTAAATGTATATATTGATACATATACTAATTTGTTTTTGTTATGTAATTATTAATGTTAGAATTTTTTTATATTATATTAAAAGAAGGAAAAGAGAGAAGATATTTAGAAAAGTCATCGCATGTCAATCAGTTAAAACGTCACTCGTCGAAATCTTGAAAAAATTTCCAAAATTTATATATATATATATATATGTTGATATTGAAGTAGTCATTTTTTTAAAGACATTAAGAAATAACACAGCCTATGCCACTTATTAATTAATTAAGAAATCACTTCTCACAAATTTGAGAAAACTCCCTAACCATTATGCTTTACCTGTGCTACGGACAATTATTAGAATTTTTATTATTTATATAAAAATAATACTAATTCTAAAAAAGTAAAAAATAAAATTAAGCACACTAAATTGTAATCTTTTTATTTTTAAGAAATATTCATTTTTAATTTTAATGTATATAACAAAAGGTTCAAATAAAATTTTATGTTGAGTATAAAATAATAAAATATTTCTAAAAAGATCTTATAAAATTTTCCAAACTACGAAACCAAAACTAATTAATATTTAGTAAATTTACATTATTTTTTTTACATTTTTTAATTCGACATATTTTCTTTATTTGAATGTTTAATTATAGTTTTCTATCTCGAAAGTCCATAATCTTAGTTGTCGTGTTTTTTTAGAAACCACCAATGTCAAAGCCCGTAGAAAATGATTATTTTTCTTCTTAAATAAAAATAAATAATAATTATAATTAAAAAATAATTTAATTTTAACTCAAAATTAAGAAATAATACTAAAAATAAATAATTTGCTATATGATTTAGTGTCACAAGTATGAGCAAATTTCACTAAACTTAAAAAAATAATGTCACAAAAATTATATAGTTATATCTTTCTCAGCCTTTTGGTTAAAATCAAAATAAATAAATTTAATATTAATGATTTTTTTTAGAATATCTTTGAATTAACTAAAATAAATTTGACAAAAAATTTTTAATAACTCATTTTTCAATACAAACATAAATTCAAGATAAAATTAATTCTTTTCATGAGTAATTTATATATTGTTATACTCAATATAAAAATAAAATAAATTTCTACTAATAATAAAAAGTAGATTGTGCAATTTCTCTTCTGATTTTCCTTGTTAATTTTCTAAGTATAAAATAAGAGAATTAATATTCGATATATGCAAGGTCTTTTCATTGTAAATAAAAGAATAAATTTCCA
Organism: Flueggea neowawraea; assembly: GCA_948243855.1. Classification (NCBI taxonomy): domain Eukaryota; kingdom Viridiplantae; phylum Streptophyta; class Magnoliopsida; order Malpighiales; family Phyllanthaceae; genus Flueggea; species Flueggea neowawraea. The sequence goes on from CAODLS011955235.1 coordinate 6,179, forward strand.
ATAATAAGGTGTAGATGGTGTGATTTCTCTTCTAATTTTCTTTGTCAATTTTCTAAGTATAAACTAAGAACACTTATTTTGATATATAAAAGAATTTTTATTATAAAAAATAGAAAAAATTATATAATTTTTCTTATTAATTTCCATATATGAAATGTCTTTTTATTGTAAAAAAATAGAATAAATTTCTAATAATAAGGTGTAGATGGTGCGATTTCTCTTCTAATTTTCTTTGTCAAAATTTTAAGTATAAACCAAGAGCATTTATTTTGATATATGAAAGTCTTTTTATTATTAAAAAATATAATTTTCTCACTAATTTCGATATATGAAAGATCTTTTATTATAAAAAATAGAACAAATTTTTGATAATAAAGTGCAGATGGTGCGATTTCTATTTTAATTTTCTTTGTCAATTTTGTAAGTATAAAATAAGAATATTTATTTCGATATATAAAAAGTCTTTTCAATATAAAAAATAGAAAAAAATATACGATTAGTCTTAATAAACTCTTCTAAATAATATATAACAGTTTAAGAAAAAAGTAATTACACAATAAAAAGAGATAAATATCATATGACTATCAAATAAAATATCACTTATTAAAAATTAAAGAAAATACTATCATTATTATATATATATATATATATATATATATTGATTGATTTGTAATGGTAATTTATTGTCAACTAATAATTTTATTATGGGTTTTTAAGGGAAAAAAGTTTCACCAAGTGGCAGAGTTCACTTGGATCTAGAAAAAAGTGAAAGCCTTGATGGATTTTTTTTTTCTTGGTGGATAATCATTGGTGTATGAACAAGTTGAAGACTTTAGTGTGGAAGAAGTTTAAATACAGGAGATTATAAGGTATGTATTAGAAATTGTGAACTTGAATTAATTTTTTTTATGATGAGGGTAGGAATTTCATTTTATGTCACATGTAGAGGCAAGTTCTAATTTTTGTGTCATATCAAAAAATTGTGTTCATTAACAGAAAACATAATTTCACTACGACGACACAATTTATAAATGTTGTGTTACATGTGGACACAACCTTTAAAGTTTGTGCCCGCATTGGAAAATTGTATCCATAAAAGAAAGACACAATTTTACAGTTCGCGAAAAATTTTGAAATTTAATATCTATTGCGACGTAATTTTACAAGTTTGTGTTCTGGACTGCAAAATTGTGTCTTTCCGTGGAACACATAATTTGGGAAAGGCCACAATCAGTGTGATGCAAAACTTTAAAATTTTATATCAAATCAAGAAATTATGTCAATCACAGAAAGATACAATTTTAAGGGAGTCACAAAATTGGTAAATATATTGTGTTAGAAATCAACACAATTTTTTAACATTTGTATCCCACAGCAAAAATTGTGTATGTCAAAGCAAGACACAATTTTGTGCATTTGTATGTCTTCTAGACACAATTTTCCCAATTTTTGTCGAGCATTGGAAATTTGTGTCCGTTGCCGGAGGGCATAATTTTTTAAGAGCGACACAATTTGTCAAAGAACAACAGGAAAGGTACGTACATTGTCAAAGAACAACACAATTTATTAATTTTGTGGCACACATCCAAAATCGCGTCCCTAACAGGAAAGGTACATTTTCAAGAACAAAAGGAGGGTAAATTGTCGGTCACATTTTTTTGAGAATTTATAACCATGGCCAATTTTCCAAGCTCCAACATGTATGCGACTCTTATAGGTAAAAAAATCCCAAAATTTTAAAGGAGAAGAACTAAAAACGCTCTTCTATAACACTTACAAATGGAACTACAATCTCAGAAGCAGAACAGAATCAAGGAATAAAAAAGGACAACATAAGAGACAAGGTCGAGCCATTATCAAAGTCGCAAAATTGTTCGAGACTGTATTATTAATGTTTAATTCTTTCACAACTGTTGCATTTGTAGCAGCATCAATTAGTCACCCCATAAAAGATCCACAATTATGAAACCCAGAAGAAACTCCCTCTCTCATGAGTCATGCCTCCCACTCTCCCTCTCTCTCTCGCTCGCTTTTTCTCTCTATGAATTTATTCCTTCTCTCTCGATTGTGTGGTGTTGGATTTCTGGGTTTCACTAAAGAAGAAGATCGTACTCAAATCAAAGGCTATTATTTTCCCATTTATTGAAATATGTTGTCTTAAAAAATGGATTTTCGGCATGACTTTTTACGTTTTTCCTCTTTTCTTTTTTGCGCAATCAGTAATTTGGTTGAATAATTACTTTATTACTAAAAACAATGTATACAACTATTGTTATATACATGAAAGTTATTCCTATGCAATCTACAATATACGATTCCTAAACATTGAATTAGCAAATTAACAAAATTTGTAACCAAAAATTTTATATTTTTACTTATAAAAAGATTAATATTTTTTTACAAACAATAAAGTTTGCATTTTTCTTATTCGTAAGTTTGTGGTTTTTTAATACATTCAACCACTTAAATTAGTAACATAAATTATGTACACTTTTTTTTCATAATTTTTTACTTTGTAAGCATGAAATAGAAATTTTGTTTATCAATCTTTTAAAGTGCGAGTGTGACTGCTACTAAAATATCAATTTGACACGGTTAAAGAAAAAGAAAACAACTATAAATCTGATAACTTAGTTTATTTTATTATATTTGTTTTTAATAAATTTTAATAAAAAAATTAACATATTTTTTGTAAATAAAATGAATATATTATAGCATATTCACCCAATAAACACCGCGTAGGTTGGCTCACGGACTAAAACAGAAATTTTCGTCTGGCGAGAACTAAGAAATTGACCTCACCTCGAAAGAAAAAAAGTAAGGTACTCACATGTGCGAACCTGTGCATGTGATTGTGACACAAATTACATCGTCGTTTTCTATGGCAGTTCTTCCTTGATTGCAGGCTATACTGGCAACTACCTCTGTCCTCCTTTATCATTGACACTCAAATACTGCAACCACTCATTTTTACTTCCACATTCTCTGTAAAAATGTTTACAGTGTAAACCCTTTTTGAACAAAACATTATTATTCATGTCCAGAACCCACATCATTTATTGCAAATTAAATCAGTTCTGACAGACTCTCCCACTCGTTTTTAGTTATCAGATCGTAGTACCTGCTTATATATGTCCAAAAACCCACCTCATATATTCCATTTTCTCGACTGGATCTGCCATTCCTTCCTCTCTCTGTAGTGATGATATGTCTTTGTTGGTTATTAGATTCACTTTTTTGTGTCATTTGCTGACAATGTGAGAAGAGAAGGAGATTAGTTCTCTTGTAAAGACAGTTTTATTTGCAAGTAGAGAAAGAAAGGGTCTTTCATTAAAGAGAGAGAGACTGTGTGTGTGAGAAAGACAGGAAATTTCTAGAGGGAAAAATCGAAGGGGCTTGTGGGTACACATTGGATCGACTGTGATTACAGAGAAAACGTCAGCCAGTCAGAGAGGTCGTTTTGGCGTTTTCTCGTAGTCAAACGGTGCAAAAAGAAAGGCGCTTTTTTTTTTTTTGGTATTGGTGTGTTGTTTTGTGGAGAAAGTTACAAACTTTGGGGGTCAAATTGTAATCTGTGGAGAGATTTCAGGTGGTCAAAGAATATAACCCTTACTATCTATCTTGTTCTTTTTGCGTGTTTGGGCTGTAAGTTTAGAATGGAAAGTACCTATCTTTTTGTTTGATTTTGATTGAATACTCTTGAAGTGGAGGTAAAAGGCTTAATTTTGTGTACTGCATTTTCTGGAAGTGAAGTGAGAGTTCTAGTTGAAGTTGAGGTTTTGTAGTGTAGTATGTGTAGAAGTTGTAACTTCTGGAAGATTTGAATTGAAAGGTCTGAGGAGTGTGAGTAGGATTTTCTCTTTGTTTAGAAATGGCGGAAAATACCAAAGAAATGAGATCGTTGGCCCTGACACCAACATGGTCAGTTGCAACTGTATTGACAATCTTTGTGGTTGTTTCTTTGATTGTGGAGCGCTCAATTCACCGCTTAAGTAATGTAAGTTGTACCTTGCATTTATATTTCTCTAATGTTTCTTGTTTATTCTTTAATTGAAATGGTTCTGCTAGTTATCTGATTCATTTGATGGTTTGAAAGTTAAATTTATGTGAGGATATCCTACTTAATTGAACTGTTCATATCACGGAGTATTGTTGTTGAACATTTGATTCTAAATTGTGCTCAATATAATGATTATAACTGTTGTTAAGCAATGAAAATTGTACCTTGCATCTAGATTTCTCTATTGTTTCTTGTTCTTATTTGAGATATTCTATTTCGTAATGAAAGTTAACTACATAATATATTTCATGTGTTTATGCTTAAGTTATTGGTAATATGTTTTGTGAGGACATCTTACTTAATTGGACTGTTTGATAGCATGGAGAACTTTTTTTGAGTGTTTTATTCTATCTTTGTTTGGAGGAATTTCTGTTTCTAGATCTTTTATGCCAAATACTGGTCAGACTGCCTGTTGGGTTTATATTTTTGATTTGTTCTTGATGTAGTCATTCATGTAAGCAACAACTTGATGGTTACCAAAATATAAATTTAGTTTGTTGGGTATCTTTTACGGAGATCTTTATGAACTTATTTATGTAAGCATAATGCATGTCACATTGAGTAGTTGAATTGTATTTCTGTTTTAATTACTGCTGCTATGTCATTTTTGCATTGTTATAATTTATCTCTTCAAACTTAGACTGGGGCTTTGTTATATTTAAGTAACAATTTAATATACATCTGTTTGAGTTTAGTACGTCTATTTTCTGATGTGTTTGAATAAAAGGAAAGTTATAAGGAAACTCTAAAGAACTCACGTTTTCTGGAGATTGTTTGATGAGAAACTTCACTCCCAGACCCTCCGAGCCCTTTTTACACATTGCATGTGAGTGATGTCGTGGTTAAAATGTGGTGCACTTTGTGTTGAATATGAATTTAACAGATTGTTGAAAAAGCACTGAGCATAAATCAGTTCTGTCAACTATCGATTTAGCAGTTCATGTGCTACCTTTTGTATCGAAATCTGATTGCAAGTTGATTTTATTTCGGAAACTCTTTCGCTTCCTCTCACATAAACATTATATGTCTTTGCTTCAGTGGTTGCGGAAAACTAATCGGAAACCCTTGTTTGCAGCCGTAGAGAAAATGAAAGAAGGTATTTTTGCTTAATTTCCAGTTGCAGACTCATGTTGATAAGACTATTTTTTTTTAAATTGATAACTCTTGGTTAAAGTTTGGTGTTTATTAATTTGGCAATCTTATTTATGCATTTTTTATTTTTTGAACATGTTTTCAGAGCTGATGCTGCTTGGGTTCATATCACTCCTTCTAACAGCTACCTCAAGCATGATAGCCAATATTTGCATTCCATCAAAGTTCTATGACAGTACTTTTGCTCCTTGCAGTAGGTCTGAGATTGATGGAGAACTTGAAGAGAATTCTCATGAGGGGCGCAAGCTAATGATGCTTTCTTCTCTCAACACATTTAGGAGATTGCTGAATGGTATGGATCGGAATACCTGCCCAGAGGTATGGCCTTTATCGATGTGTTTTTTGGTTCAAGATCTCCATTGTCATCTACGATGACTGTTAGAACTTGATATATGGAGCCACCTTGTTACGACATTCTTTCCTTAGCTCTGGGTGCATTGGCACAAGTCCTTATTTTGTTTTTAAGTGTACATATAATCTTCCATTTGATTTCTTCTTCTCAGAACTGGCAATGTGTTACATTTTTTGAAAATGGTTTTCTTGACAGGAACATGAGCCTTTTGTGTCATATCAAGGTCTTGAGCAATTGCACCGCTTCATCTTCGTCATGGCTGTCACACATATATCTTACAGTTGCTTGACAATGTTGTTGGCAATTGTGAAGGTTGTACCTTTCGCCGTTACTATTTTGGCTAAAGTTTTTCATTAATTTACTCTTGCTAAATGTCTTAGTGAAGTTAATGTAGGTGTCTTGTTTGGAATGCCTTTTCTTTTCTTGGCATTTTCCCTAAAAGGGCCAAAGAAAAAAATATTGGCATAGATTTGGTTAGAGTTGATATGTTTATATGTTCAATTCTTTCCTGTGGACTAATTATCTGTATGGAAGAAATGTAATTTAACTTTGAAAAGTCATTCATATGACTCTGAAATGTGAAAGTGGAATATTATCACGGGTGCTATCTGGCAAATATTTAATACTCCGATTGTTTAACCAGATTCACAGTTGGAGAGTATGGGAGGATGAAGCTCAAATGGACCTCCATGATGTGTTAACAGGTAAGCATAGAACAGTAAAGTTAGTTGGGAGCATCGTAGTATTATGCATTTTGCATGCATTTATTTTCGCTTTCTTCAAAGAGGCTTTAGAAAAAAAGTGTTTAGGTCTCAGGAGTCTTTATATTTTTTGCCGGATATTGTATTATGAAATTATTTTACAGGGAACAGGGTGTTCTGGAAGCAGGGGCAAACTTGTTAGGCTCAATGAGTTTTTCAACTTCGGACTGATGAACAACTGTATAAACAATCTATAACAACATTTTCGTATAGAATAAACTAAGGGTAGTGGTTGGAAGAACTGAGACTGAATGGCTTAATGATTAAAGTTATGATTATAGCTTGCATTTAAAACTTCATTTCTAGGTTTGCATTTCTGGCACTGATATGAGAGAGCATTGCAAATCATGGTTTGGGTATACATAATGTTATGCCTCCTCATGCAGTTCAATGCAGCTGTGGTTGATTGATGGCTTGTTTATTTGAAACTTATTAAAACGCACTGATTTAACCTATTGAGTTATATGAGAGATGTCACTAATTGGTAATATATTGTGTAACAGAAATTACAAGAGAGCAAACATTGCGGAGGCAAATGACATTTGTGAGATATCAGACATCAAATCCATTAGCCAAGAACAGTTTTGTTACCTGGGTGGTAAGTAACTAATTTAATATTCTTTGATGCCTTTCTTGCATAATGCTTTTAATTTCATTGCTCATTGGCGATTATAAACTTGGAAACTGAGTCCCAAAGCTGATAGTAGAGGAACTGGACTGCTGGTTCACTGTGGCAATAAAGACCACTATAAAAACAGCCTCGCAGTGGGAAATGAAGGTGAATCCTAGGGTTGTGCTTATTGGTAGCAACTAGCAACCTGTCCCAAAGAGTTTGTTTAGATGAATTTCCATGGCACTTTGTCAAGGAACTGAGTGATCTTAACCTAAGAAAAAGCAAAAAATGACAGCATGTCCCTGCTCTCAAATATCTCTTCCTTCAAGCCACATAAATCAATCTTTATCACTCTGAGATCTCTAAAGAAGAAGAAACAGAAATTTTCGAAGTGCCCATATGTGGATTAGAATTAATAGATTGTACTCTGCATTCAGGAAACTTTCCACTCTCGTTCTCTAAGAGCATTATTTCTTCACAGTAGGCAAAAACAAGAGAAGAATAGGCTTTTATTTGGAAGTTTTTTCAAAGTTTTTTTCTCTCAAGTAGCAGAAAACTGGTATCCTGTTGTTTTTCCTACTTTTCTTTTTCATTATGGTTGTTATTTTTCTAAGATCTGAATGAAAATCCAGTAACTGTTGATGTAACATTTTTTACTCTGTGTCTATTTGATAATTTCTGATGGATTTGATGGTTTTTTGGACTTGCAGCTTTGTTTCTTCCGTCAATTTGGGCGTTCAGTGGTTCGCCCAGATTACCTTATTCTTCGAAAGGGCTTCATCACGGTATGTCCTAAAATACAATAAAATTTTAGAATACATTTAGCCGAATTCCAAAATCTGGAAAAAGGCTATAGATTGCTAGTTATTGATGAGAAAAGATAAGACAAAATTTAAGAATTTCACTTTTGATTCTTGAGAATTTATGTTTTCCTTTTCATATATGCTAGATAGAATTGGTGTTAATTTTCATGAACACTAACTCGTATTTCTTACTCATGACAGAATCACCACCTCTCATTAAAATATGATTTTCACAGCTACATGATTCGTTCTATGGAAGAAGAATTCCAAAGAATCGTTGGTGTAAGGTAGGTAGCATTAGTCTACTTTTGATGTTAGTTTCATTGGATATTACCTGTTCTGAATTCCAGGGTTCAGCTTTGTGATTTACAGAGAATAAGCCTGTTGAAATACCTCTATGTTCAATGCTATGCAGTGCTCCACTGTGGGGATTTGTTGTTGCTTTCATGCTGTTCAATGTCAAGGGTAGGGAATTTTACAAGCAGAAAAACTTTTATTTCTTCCATTTCCTCCTCGAATGAACTTTCATTACTGTGATGACAAAGGTAATGATCAGATTTTATGTAGCTAAATTTTTTTCCTTTGTCTTGGTACCTTACTACAGGATCCAATCTCTATTTCTGGATAGCTATCATTCCCATTTCTGTAAGTATTTGGTTTTCAAGTTTTAGATTGTTTTTTACACACTAGCATTAATATCAGTATAAATTAAATGGAGCTTATTTAAGTGAAGTGCAGCTGAGTATTTGAAAATAATCATGTTGCCTTGTATTAACGAGTCCAATATTTCATGCTCATTGGCAGCTTGTTCTTCTAATTGGGGCTAAATTGCAACATGTTATCGCAACCTTGGCTTTGGAAAATGCCACCATAAGTGAATACTTTGCAGGAACAAAGGTGAAGCCTCGAGATGGACTTTTCTGGTTCAAGAAGCCAGAGCTATTATTATCCCTAATCCATTTTATTCTTTTCCAGGTTGGCGTATTTTTGTATTCTTGTCAAAATAACCTATCTAAGATATGTCGGAGCAGTGGACTGATATGCATGTTTCTGAATTCTCTGATAATGTTTGCAGAATGCGTTTGAATTGGCTTCATTCTTCTGGTTTTGGGTAACTTCTTTTCTCTGCTGAATATTCTAAAGTTAATCATATGCATTTTATATTTTTCAAACTGTTATATAATAATTGACATTTTATACTAAATTAAAATAGAAAATGTTTCATTTTTTTCCTGGATATTACGCTGCTTTAATCTTTTTATTCTTTTGAAAAATATGTGACAAGCTTGGAACCACAATTACAAACTGCGAAGAATACAGGAGGAGAAATAAGAATTCATTTTTCTTGGCTTTATTTACAGGATTTAATCATTGTATTCTAACTCTGTCTTTGGCTGATTAATTCAGTGGCAATTCGGGTACAATTCCTGCTTTATTAAGCATCATTTGTTGGTTTATATACGGCTTATATTGGGGTACGTATATGTTTGAACAAATCCCATATTTTCTCAGTGATGCACCAGCAGTTTCGACACTTGACTTCATTTATCTTGTTTGAAGGTTTGCTGGTCAGTTCCTCTGCAGCTACAGCACCTTGCCGCTGTATGCGCTAGCTACCCAGGTACTGTTGTATTTAATATTTATTAATATCAATGCTAGATCTTGGTAATACAAATAATTACTATTGAATTGCATGCACAAGTTATGGTGATCTGTGGCATATATGCTTTCGTCCTTTCATCTAGATGGGAACAAATTATAAGGCAGCACTGATTCCGCAAAGGATAAGGGAGACAATACACGGATGGGGGAAGGCAGCTAGGAGAAAGAGAAGGCATGGAATGTACACAGATGATTCAACAATACGTATGGAGACTAGCACAGTAATGTCACTCGAGGAAGATGATCACCAGTTACTTGATATACCTGATAACACCATTGACACAAACAACGAAATCGAATTACAGCCACATTCTGGTGATGCAATTAGTGCTACCCCGGCTCCTAATGAAAATTCAAGTAGGATCGGTAGTCCTCTTCTTAGACCATCAGCTTCTATTTCTACTCAACAGACATATGATTTTCACGTAGAAGGCCTTTCAAGATCTTATACTATGCCAGTGAGAAGAGAATGAACTTTGCACAAGAATTATGTCAGCGAATTTAGGGTTTACGCGGATCTTGTAAAGTACAAGCGGGAAGAAGCAAAAGAATGTGCTATAGTTAGCTTAGTGAAGTAATGTAGCCATTCTTTTTGTTCTTTCCATAGACCAAGTAGAGAATCAAGATTGTAGAATATTCACAGGATTACAAAAAAAATTGTAGCATGACTAGACAAAAACATGGAAATCAACATATAGCTTTGTTGTAATAGAATCTTGCAGTTCTATGTTGTTAGTTCTAAGTCTTCAACCGGTATTAGAATCTTCAGTACCGTTTTCCAGCAGACCATTGTTTTGTCGAACTTCCTCTGAAGCATTTATCTTACGTCAAAAACAGTTACATTTCTTGTTCTACATTGCTCACTGATGAGTCTTACCATTTACACTTCCAGTGTTAATTGGCTCACTCAATGTAGCGACGGAGTCCTAATGGTTTGTGGTTCTGGTACATCTTTCTGGGTTTTCAATACCATTTTCTTTCATTCCAGTTGTTGCTTCATTTGCGAGAGTACCATATCCGGCACGGCATGATGGAGGGCATGGGTCGGGCTTGGCCGGAATCAAAGGCACGGTTGTATTAATCCCGGTAGTGTTAATCCCTGGAATTTGATTTCCAGGAGTAGGAACAACCAGGTCGTCATATGCCTGGTTACTTTTCTCATCATCATTTAGTTTGTTATCAGTAAGGAACCTGAGACCAAAACTGAATCCTGAATACAGTAGGACCAAACAAGCAGGTGGGTACACTTGTGTCGGTTCATTTTATTTTCAAAATGGTGTTGTGCCAACTTGCTCATGAAGTGTCGATTTGGACTAAAAAACAAGCGTAGAGTTGGGTGTATACAGAGGACAATTACATGGTTAGAGATGGTAAAAAATTTGGCATGTAAAAGGCACAAAATGAGTGGAATTTAGCAGCAATTTCGTGAAGGAAAATGTTGCTCATTTTGTTCTTAAATTCCGGATTAATTATCATGTTTGTTTCAATAGGTATATCATACAACCGCCAATTCTTTCATAAACTTTTATGCACTATGGAGACCACAATATTGCACTTATTCAAACAAACATTACAAATTGCAAACAAAAATGTTAATGCAAAAAAGGATAATATTCATAGGGCAACTACAATAATGCAAAAACTATAACGTTGCATGATTATTTCAAGATACTAAGATGTTGATTCTTTTTATTTTCGTTGACTTGAATCTAATGAGATTCAAAGACCTCTCTCACTAATGTTGTAACGGACTCACCTACTATTCTAACTAGCTTTATACCTGTTCGATTTTTATATTAATTTCATAAGATAATTAATTTTTTATGTTAAAATATAATTAAGAAAATTAATTTTTTATGTTAAAATATAATTAAGAAAATTAATTTTAATTAATTTTTTAAAATTATTTTTTGACAAAAATATGATGAATGAAAATTATAGATTGATTAATCAATATCAATATTTTAATTTAGGAATTTTTTCTAAGTTTTCGATAAATAATTTCGTAGTTGATTAACATATGATTTTTTACCTATTTCTATATTATATATGGCTATTTAATTTATTATAAATAAACATGTTGATTATTATGCCTAAATTTGATTTCTATATCTCAAAAATCTTTAAGAATTTAATTATTTTTTATAAGAAATTGTGAAAATATAACTAAATATTAGATATTTTTCTTAGATAATATTCTCTAATGAACTTTTGTTTTCTTCAAGAATTTGTGTTGGACCCTCTCTTATATGTTTATTATATGATCTCTTAATTATATTTTTCTAATTAAATGATTTGCTTTTTAGATTTATTGAGTTTTATTTGCTTGTACATTTTTTATTTTTAGATTTTTTCATATTCTGAACTTATTTGACTTAACACCATTTTTGTTGTTAACTTTTTAACTTTCATTCTCTACACACATCAACAATTTACTTAAAGAATATTTAAACAAAAACTCTCCTTTTATTACTAAAAACTTATCTTTTTATATAGATGTCAAGTAATACTCATGCAATGCATTGCAAATTATACTCATATAATTTTAATTAAAAATAATTTTTTAAACAAACTATATAATAATAAAAATGTATAGTGAAATTAATTTAAAAAAATTAAATTAAAAGTTGAGTTAAGTAAATGGTCAAAATGTTGATTGGAACTCTGGAATAAGAATCACTGAAAAATATTTTTTGACTAAGGAAATATCTAATATTTAGTTTTATCTCATAATTTTTTTAAAAAAATAATTAAATTCTTATAAAATTTAGAAAAATAATAATCAGTAGACATCACTATCAACATGTTTATTTATAATAAATTAAACAATCACATTTATAATATAACAAAAATAAAGATATGAATTAGCCCTGAAGGAATCGACTACCCAGTTTAACAAATAAACAGTATAAAATAGTAGGTTCAAGTTACCTACCTCGATTCTAGTGGAGGCTCGACCCAACTGACAGCGGAAGACAAAGGTTAGGATAGGTTTGATGTTGGTCTCGTGAGCAAACCGCAGTTGGGTTGTGGACGAGAGTGTTCGTCTGTTTCGCAGCCTAGATGCCACTAGGATCGAGATCGAAAAACGATGAACCATGGTTGGAGGAGAGCTATGGAGAAAATGGAGAAGGATGGAATAAGGAAGGAGGAAACATAGTGGAGGGAAGGAACGTTTCCCTCCCTCTCTTTTCTTCCCTTTTTTTCTTTCTTTTTTTTCTTCTTTTTTTTTTTCTCCTTCTCTTTTATTTCTCTGCTCACTCATCTTTATTAGCCCTTAATTGGGTTTTTGGGCCTAATGGGCTTATGGGCCCATTGGACCTAGCACACGGGCCTTACAGGCCATCTTAATTGGGCTTGCCAATTGGTCTTGGTCCATTGTCCCGGTTCATACCTTGACCGACCAAGTTCGGTTCACCAGTCATGGGCGAACCACTTTCCAACATCTCTCACTCGCATATGATGGTATGGTACATCATCATGTAACATGGTTATAACTCATAACCATGCTCGATCCTTTCGTCATACAGGCAAATAGACCACGCGACCATCATACGATAAGAGCATAATTGTTATACACCTGTAAGGGATATATAACAGCTCACAACTCAATCGTGTCAGAAGGCGTCTTTTACATGACAACTCCATTCTGTCATAGTGTATGTAACAACAGCACAATCTGATAGAACGTATGCCTTTACTCATAGTTCACACATCATGTGACAGATCACATGAGAGCTAGCTAAGCAAACTTATGAGACTAGTGCGAATGCGTCTAGAAAAAAAAATTCCCTCTTACACCAGACAATCCATATAGTCAAGTTTACTTGCCCAGCTTGACACGCTTGGTCGAATCAATCATGACCATTAACGACAAGCTAAAGTAGCCAAACCCAACTAAACATTTTGAATGTGTTAAGGGTTCTAAGATTAGGTAGTACCGAGAACCACATGTTCACAGCAGGGTTTCACATTAGAAAAAGTGAGATCATATTTTTATCTTTTCCATCCCCATGGTCGTGTATATAGCACATATGGGTATGATAATGTGTTGTAGTGTTATTTCATTTCCTTGGAGGAGCGCATGTTTATATAACATTCTTAACACCACACAGAAGCTTTGGTTACGATGCATTTCACCATCTAACCTTAATCCACAACTCAACAGGATTACTTCTGGTTTTAAGACACAATATGCTAAAATTTACTGAATTTTAGCATCTGATCATTTGAAGATCAACATAGGAATTTATCCTATGGCGTATGTCTATTTTCATACGAATTTTCTTATCCTTTTATAATGGACTCACCACTATAAAATGCAAGACGACCTCTTGATTATAAACATGCTCTAGGTCTCTATCTACGTTGAAAACCAGTCTCATCTTAGTTCTTCCCCAACGAACTAGAAAAACTAAGGTAAACACTCGTGTGAGTGGGTTACTTCTCTGTCCAACATGCTTTCACACTTAATGCTACTGTAAATGTCAACTCTCAATATTTATGCTAGTGTATTGCCTACAATGATCTTATTAAAGATAATATTTTAAGGGATTACACATTTCATATGCCTTGCGGGTCTTAAGGAACTTATTCCTTATAGGCTTTTATTAACAGATCTACAATCACGTCTCACATGGATTTACATTTCCAAATTCACTTCTCATTGTGAAACTTGTTCTCAAATTTACTTGTCCTTGTGCAACCAAGTCTTTTACAAAATGATACTTGGTTTCGATTTGCTTATACTTATATTAGATCTTCTCAATCTTTAAGCAATCGAGGTCGACTGTCACTAAAGACTTTCGTTGGTTTTTTAGATGGCTAGTGCAAAGTGGATCATTTCACTATATAGCTAACCATCATATTGCATTGTAGTTCTGCCAAATAAGAACATAAAGCCATACATGGACGTCCCTCTCGTCCACGTCACTTATCCAACTAGCAACTATGTTTTATTTTATCACAAGCCTTTTGGATAACACAGTGTCTTGCAGTGCCTCTAAAGCACCCAAGTATCTTATTCACTACTTTCTAACACCTTCTTTATGTGTTGGATCATTATTTGCTAGTTAACTTGACAACATAACAAACTCTAGGCATTGTACATACCTAGACATTTATTACAAGACATAGTCTTGTAATAAACATATGTACTCTATATTGCAAAACACATTCACATGACATTCGTATGAAGAATATTTCTGACATGTTCTTCCTTTCATATAGGTTATGGACATATGCACTTGCTAAGAGACTTGCTCTTAGTTACAGAGTATCTATGGGTTATGCATTTCTGCATCTTGAAGCGTTCAAGTACTTTGTTGATCCATATCATTTGAAGAGGTACAACGATTCACCCGAACGATATCTTGGAGTTTAACTCTAAGGTTGACCCATATTAGCAATCTCAAAGTTGGACACTGACCATATTTGGTCATTCAAGTATGCTAGACTATTTCTAGCTACAAGTGTGACGTTCACACAAGGTAAGAATGACAAGATTCACCTTAAAATACATGATATGATCATAACATATATGAATGTACCATTCTCTCGAAGAATGTCTAAGATCATACATTGGACAATAAGACCATTGGTTTAAACCCTACATATTTCATTTCCAAATTTCCATTGAGAATTAGACAATGAAACCATTAGGAGGTTTTTACTCCAGATTCTCAATTAAGAAAATGAGTCTCTACATCCATTGATGTAGGTCAAGATATAGACTAGCTCAAATGCCAAAGTCTATTTGGTATATGTAAATCTTTCAACAGGTTAGACTTTTCAATCTCGTTGACTAAATCCCTTTAGCAATTATCGATGTCTTTCTCGTTTTATCGCTCACGTATCCACTTATCTCCAATGGATGCTCACCCTTTGGGTAGATTAACTAGTTATCAAACACTATTTAATCTCAAATGTCTTTCGCACTTTCATTGCTTAATCCATAAAACTTTCATTGGGACGAGTGAACCTCCAACATACTCGCAGGTTCGTCTTTGACTTGTGGGTTTACTAAAAGGATCACGATCGATTCATTTATCGAAAAAATGTCGTCGTGAGACTATTATAAAAAGATCACGATCGATTCATTTATTGAAAAAATGCCTTCGTGAAACTTTATCCCTTTTAGTTTTATGCATTTACAAAAAATGCTCATACTGGGTTTAAGTTCCATATAGGAACTCCCACTAGGATCAAGTTTCTTACTCCTACTGAAAAATATGAATCTTGCTATTCAATTTCGAAATGCTCCTACTAAAGTTAGGATCAAGAACATCCACTCACGTTTGAGGTAGATGAGATAAAAGTTGAATTGTTCCAAGACTTAGTCGATGCATCCCTTTCAAAGAAAGAGAGAATAATCGATAGAATCAATGGATCGATCTCTTGAAATTTTAAAATCTTGAATCGTTCTAGAACTTTTTGATGCATCCCTTTCAAAGAAAGAGATAACAATCATTTGGTTTAGATCGATCGCTAGAGATTTTAAATTCAAGGATGTAATCTACGAATTACATTATCCAACTTTCTTCCTCATTATCTATCTTCGCTCTCCTCAAGAATTCTCCCACTCAGATGGAGTGATCCTGAGGGTCTCAGTTAGGGATGACAATGGGTAGGGTATATCAATACTCTTACCCGTACTCGTAGTTCATATTATGTACCTATACCTTACCCGTACGCGTGCGGGTAACAAAAATTATTACTTGTATCCGACCCACATGGTACCTGTTTACTCGTAAAGTACCCATTTACCCACGATTTAAACTTAGTTAATTAACATAAAAAATAATATATCACTAATTTAAAATAATAGATTAAAAAATACATGAGACAATATGAAATACTATATTCATACAACATAATATAAAAGCTATAATTTACAATTGAATGTAGTTAATGAAATAGTAATGTGATAAGTTATCACTTGATGGAGAATTTATACAAAAATTATAGTTTTAAATACTATACAAGGATGAAGATGAGCAATGTTTCCAATATTCTTATTGCAACATTCAAATTATAGCTTTTAATTCTAGTCTCTTGCTGTGGAGAAACTTTTAGACCAAAATATGTACTAGATGTTATATTTGTGATGATAATATACCAAAATATGTTAGACTAAAATATACGAAAATGTTAGACAAAAAATATTATTTTTGAACTCTCATGCTTGATTTGCTGGTCAATTAATTATATGTCAATACTATATGAATAAGTTTTACATACAAAAATTTTGCCCAATTTTTTGGGTAAAATTTTTGTATATATCACTATAATAATAACCTTTCAAAAGTAGCATCTCATTCTAGCTACATAAAAACTGCAATAATTAACAAAATGCATTTATAGTCTCATTCTAATTATAAATCAATTTATTCAAATATGATAATTTATTTACCTTCAAAATACTCTCTCTCTCTCTCTCTCTATATATATATATATATATATATGTGTGTGTGTGTGTGTAGATATATGTTTATAGATGTATGTGTAATGGGTAATGAGCGCGGGTATGGATATTACCTAACGGGTATGGGTACGGACACGGACACGGGTAAGGTATTCCTATATTCATACCCTAACTTTACCCACACAGTAAAATGTGGGTATTACCCGTACCCGTACCCATACCCAGTTAAAGCGGACAATACCAACATTGACTGGGTACGGGTAGGGTTAGTACTTGTCGGTAGGGTATAAATTATCATCACTAGTCTCAGTTCCTGAGTTTCAAAGAAAGGGAAATCTTTTTTACTTTATCCCAGTTAAGAAATCTATTCACTATGAATGTGACGTCTTATAACTCGTTATTGTGTCAATTTCTTATCATCTCACGATTAATATAACATGTTGACATAGCTAGGTATCTCAAACCTTAAGCCTCTTCATCATTATTGACACAAGAAATCGTGAACATTGGCAATACATCTTATAGTTCCAAGTGGTTTAGGTCATGCACTCGACCAATCCACAACCCATGAGATGTATAAGTAACAGAGAATTATTCACAGAGTGTAAGAATGAACAACTTATGCTCCATTTTTTTTCATCACAAAAAGATTTGATCTCTTCTTGTAGACGTTCACGACCTCAGTCGATCCTCAAAACTTTATTTGATTCTCATATTGACTTGTAAGAAGTAAGAACGAACTTGACTATTCTTACTTATGAGAAATCAAATAGATATGACTGTACATTTCACAGTTATATATACAAGAGTGATGAAGTAATAGGCCCTAGCTTTGCCCTCTCATTCTTTTTATGTCAAACATCAAAAGGTGGATTAATAGCAATGAATATTTAGCTCGAAGTGCCTTTTGAAGTGGTTTTCACTTTAGTTTTCTCTCTTTGCAATGCTCACAATTAGACAATCTTAACTTACACAATTGTCTAATACTCCCACTTGAGCTAATCGACGTATTCGATTTTGTCAATGTGGTTGAGTTGCATGCATTAATTTCATGTAATTCACTATAACCACGTGAAGTAGCAACGATTGGAAACTAAGAATTTCATTAGTTAGGTTTTAAACCTTAACTAATAAACTATTTTTAGTGTCAAAGTAGTCTCCCACTAAAAACATTGTCTAACAAATGCCATTATTGTTAGAACACAGATTGAAGGCATACTTCAATATGGTTACGACATAATCTAATGCAAGAAAGGTTTTGACTTTAGAACAAAACTAATTCACGTATGCCAAATCCTTAAACTCCCACTTTCGAGTTGTTCCTTGCATACTCAACTTTTTCCTTCTTAGAACTAGTTAGTGTCTAATGAATTCAAGTCAAAACGTCATTGTGAGGATCCTTAAGATTGAATTAATTGTCAACCAATGACAATATTCAAGTAAAAACATTGAACAAGGTAATTATTCTCATTCACGTGAGATTGACCAATATACCCTCAAAGGTGCATTGTCTCACATATTGTGCACATTTGGTTTTTAACATTTTACTCACAAAATATTGGCATTGTTCATGTTTGAGAATTTCCTTAAAAAATTATGTCTAGTCTTCTCTTCTTAAGGACTTTAGTTCTTAAACCTTTTTCATTACCTTTGTATTGAGATTTATCCAATATAATAAGATATTATCAAATTCCTCACGATCTAATGTGTGAGATAAGCATGGATTAGGTGCAACTCGATTTGCTCCTAATTTCTAGGCAAGAAGTGGATAACTGTTTGGACCTTGTTCTTGATCAAACTATGACCAGTATCACTAGCTTTCTAATCATATCGGCCTTATGCCTTTACTTGTATGATTAGGACATTTGTAACAAGTATCAATATCAGTGGTCAAAGATCACAAGCTCTAGTTAGGGTCACACCAACTAACTGCTCCTAAAATGTAACTTGTAAATAAATTGCATCTCGATACTTGCAAAAATAACCAATTGATCTTATCATCCTTTGTACCAACAAGATGATGAATGTAGTGGAGTTTCTCATTTCCACTTCATATAGACTATTCGATCCATAGTATGTTGAGTGATATTCTATTCCTCCTTGAATTCGGTCATAACCAAGTACAATAGGGTATGAACTTTTGCTCTTATAGTACATGCTAGATTCTCATAACCTAGGATTTATGATTGTTGCCGCCTAAGCTCAACATAGCTTAACATACACTTTTGCACGACTCGGCATCAATCGACTTTCCAAGTAGTGAATTTCACTAATAAATATGACAAACAACAAGAGATAATTGCACAAAAGTAAGTCATAGCAATACACATATATTTACTATCCAACTAAAATTAAACTAGCATAGCCTCTTATTAAACTTTAAATCGAAATGTACATTAGGTGCACATTTACCATCTCAGTCTTAATAATTAATTATGCTATATTTAATTTTATAGACAGTAAATAATGATTATTTGGATTCATTTTTAAAGTCTACTTGACTTAGGAGAATCCATGTTGGTCATCTCAATTATTTAGACAAACTCAATAGTTGGACAATATATTCAACATATAAAAATATTGCATATTAAATTAAGGCAAATCAGCACAATAATAAGCCAAAAAATAATAAATGAAATCATTATTTATTTAACCAACATGCAATCCAAATAATCATTCTCAATGTTAATACACGTACATCAACA